>CM021107.1:649340421-649447151 GCA_007115665.2 Sequoiadendron giganteum | reverse complement strand
TAACCTCAAGTAAATCAACTATGATGCCAACACTTAGCAATAAAAAATTTCTTTTCATATATAAGAATAATATGGATATTTGAAATAAACATTATTCCAAAATTTCCCATTGCATTACAACAAAGTATTACAAATTTCTAGAGTATTGATTGTATACACCTAAAAATGGTCTGAAGCATCCGATTAATTAAATACGAATTATTTAATTAATTATCCTAATTTCCTCTACTATCGAATAAATAGAAATATTTATTAATATGGTTCACATTCACATTCTTCATTATTTCTTCTAAATCTCGTCTTAATTAAATAAATAAAATTAAATACTTTGTTCGATTTAATTATCAAATCCCTATTTCAATCTATCACATCATTTCTAAATTAATTAAATAAAGATCAATACACTTTATTGATTAATTACCATATTCTTCTGTTTGATTTAATAAACAACTATCCTATAGTCGTTTTATTAAATTATTTATCTCTCCTTTGTTAATTCAAATAAATCAAAATATTTGAATTGTTGCACAAAGAATATTCCATCCATATTCTCTCAAAAATGAATTAAATTTCCTATGTCTAAACTATGTCTAATTTATGTCAAAATCATGTCAAAATTAATTGATTGAAACTTTACGGGAAGTTTTGGAGACAAATTGGAGACAAATTTGGAATTTGATCTCTCAATCCTCCTCCATCAATTCTTTCTCTTCTCTTGCCTGGTGTTTTCATGGGTAGAGACAATCTCCATCTTTCTCTCAATCTCCTCAATCTCCCACCATTCAATTCTCCAGATTGAATCCAAGCCTCTCAAAGCTTTCCCTGTGCATTTCTACAACTAGGAAATCTATAAATACAGCCTCATTCAACCAAGAAAAAGATCCAGATAATCAAGCTTTTGCACTCTTACTCTGCAAGAATCCAGATAATCAAGCTTTTGCACTCTTACTCTGTAGGAATCCAGACATCAAGCATCAAGCATTCACACATCAAACATCAAGCAATCCAGTTTTCAACCATGGCTACCTCCTGTAGCTGCAATTATCTGTTTCACATCAATATCATGCTAGTTTAATTGATTTATCATTTAGCATTACATTATCATCATCTCGTTCTTCAGATAGTCATTTTAACAGTCTTATTTGCTTACACAATCTGAGAGCAATTTAGATTTAATAAATCTTTGGAGATAGAGAGCAATATGACGGTTTCAATTGATTACTTTGTTGAATTGATTCAATTTGTTTAATCATTGATATAATGTTGTATTAAGAAGTGTTTTGATCTTATTCACTTATTCACCACTTACAATTTGGCGCCCACTGTGGGGCATTAACCCCTATTTTATCAAAATTATCAATTTTCTGAAAAGTGTCACGCAGGTTCTCAGCGTGTTTTTATTATAGCGCTTCCGTTAAAAGTTTTATCACTTTTGGTTGTTGTTTTAGTGCTTTCGGTTTTTAGCACTTCTAGTCATTGTTTCAGCGCTTCCAGTTCATATTTTAGCGCTTTCAATTTTTAGCACTTCCAGTCACTGTTTCAGCGTTTTCGGTCCATATTTCAGCACTTTCGGTAATTTAGCGCTTCCATGCCAAACTTCGGCGCTTCGGGATCCTGTTTCAGCGCTTTTGGGTTTTAGCGCATCAGGTAACTATTTTAGCGCTTCGGTGCAATATTCCAGTGCTTTTGTAAAAGTAAGTTTGGATCCGACGCATCCGCGGCCAGATTTTAATTTTTTTCACAGTTGAACTAAAATTGATCAATCTAGGATAGTCACTTTGAAGTTTTCTAAAATTAATTAATCTAGGATAGTCATTTTCAAAGTTGGACTAAAATTGATCAATCTAGGATAGCCACTTTCTTTATTTTTCTTAAAGCAAATCTATCAATCCTAGGATAGTCACCACATTTTTACAATAGAAGTTAAAAAGAACATCATGATTTATGTGAAGCAACACCTTCACATAGATTAGAAAATTTCTTTTTGGGCTTTTAAAATAGGACAAACTTATATGTTGTGCTTGTGGTGATTAGGCTTATACTCTCCCCTTAACTGGGTGACCAAAGTGCCAGATTCACTTTTATTTCATGTTATTTACGCTTTGTTAAAATCCTTTAGTAGGCTTGCCGTAGTGGGAAAAAGTACTCACCCTACGGGAATGACCTAAGTGGGAACAACCAAAGCCAGGTTATCCAACCCACTATAATAAAAATTCAAGTTGTTGATGAAAGTCCAACTTGACGGTAGTGAGCAAGATAACCATCCCCAAAATCTTTGTTCTAAAGATTGGGAGGTCTTCTGACGAAGTTTATCTATTTGCCACACCGAACGGAACCCTATCTACGAACCATAGAGTAGTTTCTCGCCGAGTCAGTATCCATACATTGTCATACTCACGGTCCAAGGGAAGGGAAGAATCTGCCCCCAAGACACTCACCATATAATTACCAAGGACCGCTTGCTCAAAGGATTCGGTATCTACTTCCATCACTTTGAGTACGCACCTGGCAACAACAAAAACACGGGTGCCCTCTAGGGGGTGACACGGCTGTGTGAGTCAACGTAATTGCAAGATGTGGGTTGTGAGTATAATGATGACCTACTTGTCCTTAAGTGTGAGTCTACTTGATTTGTATACAATTATTAAAACAACCCGTCAAAATCAATAAAGATCATTCGTGATTTTTGAACATACACAGTATTTTTAGTTTTTAAAACACTTATTCAAAATTGCTTGCCGTGTTTTCAAAAATTCATTTAAATCAGATTAAGGATCATCTTGAAAATGTCAAGTCAAAACAAATCAGAAAATCCATGCTGCGAAAGTGGAAATCCACCACATTTTTCAAGAGAAAAATCAAAGTTACAAGGCCCAAGCAACCTCTCAGTTATAGAAATAAATTGAGAAGACAACATTTTCTATATCAAAATTAGAAACTCTTCTTACAACATAGAACATTCATTCACCGTTATCACGATTTTGCTAGGGGTCACTCTTTAGACTACGCGGTAGAATCACTCTATTCACGAGCCTTCTTTCAAAGAAGAGCTCTCACGCAATTCCACAACCATAGTCAATGGATTCATCGTTCGTATCTTCCACAGTCCCTAATACAGTATGCCATAAGGCCAGACTAGATTCTACAATAGATAAAATTAAACTTCTATTTTAAGCGTTCTGGAAACCTGTTTCAGCACTTCTGGGAAATAGCGCTTTTGTGCACTGTTTCAGCGCTTCTGGTCTGTATTTCAGTGCTTTTGGTAAAATAGCACTTTTATTAAATATTTCAGTGCTTCGGGTCTATATTTTAGCGCTTTCAGTAGAATAGCGCTTTCATCAATTTCTACAGCGCTTCCAGGCACTGTTCTAGTGCTTCTAGTCAATTAGCGCTTCTGTCACTTATTTCAGCACTTTTGGTCTTTGTTCCAGCGCTTCTGGTCTCTATTTTAGAGCTTTTAAAACAGAGACTTCAAGATTTTTACCAGTCCATCAGTCTGTCATTTTATCCACAGTTTTCATTAGAATAAAATTTCTTCTTATCAGAATCATTGTCTAGGAATCAAAGTCAAAAAGGTTTATACAAATTTCCAACTTATCAACTGAATCAAGATCTTGCAAATCACAAGTGTCAAAATCAAATACACAAATCAATTACTATACTAAAGTTTCATTATCAGGATACTATCATCCTTCATCACGAAACAAAGTATAGCGATTAACTTTTTAAATATTGTCTCATCAATAAGATAGGTCATCTTATTCGACTTTATTTAAAAGGGGTCAAATTGACATTATCCCGCACATAAGATCAACATTTCAAAAGAAAGGGAAAAAATTTGTATGCCAATCTTAACTAGGTCCCAAAAATAGAGATTCTTAGAACAAGAAATTTTAAAATCACAAGAAATGACAGAGGAAAATCCTTGGAATAATCTGAACCGCAATGATAAGAACAAAATAACTCCAGAAGATATCCAAGCGGCTCAACAAGATCCCAAGTTTCACATATTTATGGAGAAAATTCTAGAACAAGACATGGAAAAATATCTTTTAATGTTAGTTGAATCAGGGGTGAAACTTCCAAAAGATTTTGATGTAAACTGTTTGAAAGAAACACCGGAAATGAATGAGACTGAGATACCACAACCTACACAAACAATAGATCCGGTTGCTGCTTTAACATCTCAAATGCAACTGTTACAGTAGAAAATACAAGATATGACGCAAGGGACTACCAAGAGATATGCGATAAAGGACATTTGTCCTCATCCTTTCGATGCAACGGTCGGATTGATACCTTTTCCAAGACATTGTGAAATCCCAAAATACGATAAGTATAATGGTAGAACAGATCCAATTGATCACATCAGAGAATTCAAAACGATGAGTCTTGAGTTTGCACAAGAAGAGACATATTTAATGTGACTATTCCCAAGGAGTTTGGGAGGATCATGTATGGAATGGTTTTCGAAGTTGAAACCAGGCATTAGAACTTTTGAGGAACTCGTTAACAGATTTATCTCTCAATACTCATTCAATATCCAACACAATGTTACTATCAAAGATCTTTACAATCTCAAACAAAACAAGGGAGAAACATTCTTGTCTTTTCTCCAAATATGGTGACGCTTGTTCACTAGGTATCCAAGGTCCATTCCTGAAGAGGAAAAGATGGAGTTGTTTATTGAAAACTTGGCGAAAGAAATGAGTTATAGATTAGAACTATAATGTCCTCCAACATTTGAGAATGTCATCGAAAATGGTCTTAAAATCGAAGAGGTGTTAGTCAAGAGAGGAGTTATCAAACATTTTAATGATAAAACAAACAACACAAGTAACTCATCAAATCAATATTCAAGTAGTGATAAACCAAAATTCTGGCAAAAGAATCGCAACACGAAAAATGATCTCCAAAACGTCAAACCGGTTTTCAATTTGACTGCATCCACATCAAAAAATCAAAACAAAGAACAAAATGTCAAGTCAAATACCATACAAAACAATGAAATCATAAAACCACAGTTGTATCAAAAACTGTCAAATCAGCGAAGGTTCACACCTTTGGGTCAATCAATGGAATCAACAATGAAGGAACTAGTTACTAGAGGCCTTCTCATGGCACAGGAAGCTAGGTTCTAGGACCCAAAAGTCAAACCATCATGGTGGAATGATGCTAATTATTGCATAAGGGTCACAAAACCAATGACTGTATGGAATTGAAACATGCAGTACAAGATTTGGTGGACATCAACAAAGTGTATGTGGAAGGACCTCAAAATAACAATGATCATTTGGCCTTCAAAGATCGTTTTCCCAATTATGACAAAGGTGCATCATCCTCCAACAACAAAGGAAAGAATGCCAATCATGTCTATGACACAATAATCCTATGTCTATCTGAAGTCAAACATGATCATGTAGTTAGCGATAACATTGTTGAGAACAAAACCAACACTATTACCTCTTTGAATTTACTCTCAAGCGCGCAAAGCTTTGATAATCAAATAAATGTCTTAAAAATCAGAGAAAATCAAGAACATCAACTTGCCAATGCGCTAACTAGGGGACAATCCAAAGTAATGTTGAAGGGAATTGGCTCCACACATGTAGTTCCACCTCCATCACATTATGATGTTATCAATCAAATGCAAAACACCCCCCGAGAAAATCAAGAACATCAACCGACAAATGTCATGACTAGGGGGTAGGCCAAGGTAATATTAAAAGGAGTGGGATCTCAATGTGTGGTTACACCTCAATCTCATTATAATATTATTGATCAATTGCAAAATATCCCCGCGCAAATATCAATACTGGAGCTCCTTAAGTTGTCACCATCACATAAAGAAGTTCTCGAACAAGCATTAGTTGCCACAATCATACCAAAGAATCTGGATGTTTGTCAATTCCAAGCTATGGTGGGACACCTGACTACCCCGCATTGTCTGTCATTCTCTGAAGAGGATGATGTCTCATTAAATCATCCACATAATACAACATTACATATCGAGGTATGTATCCATAATCATCGTGTTAAGAGAGTTCTAATAGATGGGGGAGCTGGTCTGAACATTTGCACCCTCAAATTAGTCCATGCACTAGGATATTCCGATGACGCTATTGATGCTCGAAGGAAAATGACCATCAAAGCATATGATGAGGAAGAAAGATCGTCCCAAGGTTTAATTGTATTACCCATTCAGGTGGGACCCATGATAAAGCATATAGCATGTCAAGTATTGGAAAGAGAGTTGACATACAACATACTCTTAGGACGACCCTGGATTCATGAAATGCAGGCCGTACCTTCTACATACCATCAATGCCTAAAGTTTCTGACTATAGCAGCTAATTATAATCATCCACAACATTGTGACACATTGAGAGTATCTCAAGACACCTTTGTCCCTCACAACAGGGAAGCTTCAAGTTCATCATCATCCAAAAACGAACAAAGTCCAAGCATCACTACCAAGCGGGTGCAAAAGAAAGGTAAAGAAAAGGAAACAAGTCATGTTGAAACAAACATTCCAGGTACACAAAATTCTCTATCAGACAACTTTCAGAAGCAAGTTTAGCTGACAGATAAAGGAATGGGACAATACTCAATGGAGCAATCGCTTAACTTATCATAGTTAATGTCATCTCCTAGGAAATATGGTCAACCATCAATGATCAAACCTCCAACATCTTTACCTGGCATAGTTCTTCAAGAAACATTCATAAATTTTGGAACCATAGTAGAAGAAACAGATAATAAAGCAATCCTGGATTGGCTTTACAAGGATGAAGAAACATCAACATTAGAGATCGATATTAAAAATGTTAGTATCAACACAAACAAGTATGGAAAAGGAAAGGCTGTTCTTGAAAAGATGGGTTATGAAGGACAAGGACCTGTGGGGTTGCGAAAGGATGGAATCACATAACCTATCACACCTCTCACTCTTCACACAAAAGAGAAACCAGGACTAGGATATTCTGATGAAGAGAAGCAGGAGCTAACAAAGACAGCTATGGAAAATATCCTTCACTTTAGAGATGGTTCTGAAACAGACTCAAATGAATATGAGTGGGCCTTACCTTGTGATTTACTTGTCGTTGATATTCCAATTGATGTGATTCAAAAATATACACCTACATGTGAGGAGGGCCAAGGCTCTGGATCTAGACCATTCGTCGAGGGATCACTAAATATCGATGACTCTAGTGAGGGTGAACATAATTTGAGCAAAATAGATGACTTCGAAGAGGGTACCATCATGATCTCGATATCTCGAATGACAATTATGATGATGTTGCTGTCCTCACCCTTACTTCCATTGACCTAAATCAGTCTGATGATACCATGCCTTTAATCCATCCAGAACTTATTGATTGGGAACCTATCGAACCTTTGACTGTACCAAAATTTGCAAATGATGATGCCATCATGCATTTCCTATGTCATACCGGACCTAATACAAATGCTATCTATAATACTCATAACAATACCACTCATCAGGAGGGTGTCAAATCTTCCAGTTGCAAAATTGACAATAGGGAAAATTGATCTAATGGTGAAAACCATTCTATGGCAGCATTAGATCTGGAAAAAGTAAAAATAAAGAACGCATCCAACAGTGAAAACCTTTCTGAGGCACTAAAGGATGGAATATTTGACACTCTCCCAGAACACTATCATGAGCGATCATCAGTTCTGGTCGAACCTACACAATCAGTGGACATTGGCATAGAAGAGAAGGGAAATATCCTACATCTAGCGGAATCCATGATAGAACAAGAAAGACCGACATTCATACAATTCTTTAAAGAAAGAAGCATCAACTTCGCTTGGTCATATTCCGATATGCCATGTTTAGACTCAAATCTGCTTATGCATCACTTATCTTTGCCAACAGGAATCAAGCCTGATAAACAAAAATTAAGAAAGTTGCACCCACACATCGCATTGATGGTAAAGTCATAATTAAAGAAATTATTGGATGCTAAATTCATAAGTTCTATAGATTATGCCGAATGGATATCAAATCTTGTGCTTGTTTCCAAGCTGGACAATAGCATCAGAATCTACACAGATTTCAGGGACCTCAATAAAGCATGCCTGAAGGATAATTTTCCACTACCGAATATAGACATCATTATGGACTTGACGGTAGGGAATGCCATGTTATCAATCATGGATGGTTTTTCTGGGTACAATCAAATAAGAATAGCTCCAGAAGATCAAGAAAATACAGCTTTTACATGTCCATGGGGAACCTTCTACTGGAACGTCATGCCATTTGGTTTAAAGAATGCAGGAGCCACTTATCAAAGAGCAATGATGACAATATTCCATGATATGATGCACACCTTCATGGAAGATTACGTGGATGATGTCTTGGAAAAATCTACTACTAGGTAAGGACATCTGCATATCCTAGATAAAATCTTCACACAGATGGAGAAATTTAATGTCAGGTTAAACCCTAAGAAATGTGTCTTCGGGGTTACATCAGCAAAGCTGCTAGGGTACATTGTCTCAAAAAAGGGCATTGAAGTGGATCCGAAAAAAGTCAAAGCTATAATGGAGATGCCACCTCCTAGGAACATCAACCAGCTCAAATCACTACAAGGACGTCTTCAATCAATCAGAAGATTCATCTCCCAACTGGTAGACAAAAGTCATCCTTTTAATCATCTACTGCATAAGAACATTGTTTTCAAGTGGGATGAGAGGTGTGAAGCAACATTCAATCAAATCAAACAATATCTAATGTCACCACCCGTTCTCATGCCACCAATAGAAGGAAGGCCACTCATACTATATATTGCTACAACTGATATCTCATTGGGGGCACTTTTAGCACAAGAGGATAATAAAGGAAAAGAGCATGCCATCTACTACATCAGTAGAACTTTAAATGGCTATGAAATAAACTATACATTCATAGAAAATTCTTGCTTAGCAGTGATGTTTGCTACTCAATAGCTGAGACACTACATGATGGCTCATACAATCAGGTTAATTGCAAAGATCGATCCTTTGAAATATCTACTAAGTAAAGCTGCCTTTTACAGTTAGATTGGCAAAATGGGTTATGCTCCTAAGTGAATTCAACATTCAATGTGTCGAGAGAAAGGCAATCAAGGGACAAAAAATCACTGAACAGATAGCTAAAGCTCCTCTACTAGATGATCACCCAATGATAATGGAATTTCCAGATACAAACATAATGACAGCAATGCCCAAACAATGGATATTATATTTTGATGGATCGTATACACAACGAGGATCAGGAGTAGGGATTTTATTCATCTCTCCCCAAGGACACACAATTCCAAAGTCATATAGACTATTGTTTCAGTGTACAAACAATGTGGTAGAGTATGAAGCATTGATTATTGGGGTCAAAATAGCAATTCACTGGAAAATCACAGCTTTACAGGTATATGGGGACTCTCAATTGGTTATTTATCAAGTAAATGATGAATATCAAACAAAGGATGAAAAATTGATGCCTTATAAGCAACAAATAGATAATCTAAAATAGTCCTTTGTCAGTATCACGTTTGATCAGATTCCAAGAACGGAGAACAAAGCTGCAGATGCTATGGCTACAATTGCTTCATTACTACAATTGCCTGAGAAGCGTGTTTGTTATGAGTTTATGGTAGAACAAGTATCCTGTCCTTCCCATTATTAATCAGAATCCACTACCATATGCCATATAGAAACCATTGAACCCTCCATATATGAAAAAACCTACGCTTACCTGAAAGATAATATTCTTCCTCTGTATCTTTCCAAGAACCAAAAATGGAACTTTATCTGCCAATCCGCCCGACATACATTAATCACAGATGTCCTTTATCATCAAGGTCTTGATGGTACCTTACTCCGATGCCTAGAATGCAATGAATCTGAAACGGCCCTACGAGAAGTTCATGAGGGTATTTGTGGTACTCACTCGAGTGGAATGACTCTAGCTAAGAAACTCCTCTGTTTAGGTTATTATTGGTCATGCATGGAAAAAGAATCATATCAATTTGTCAAGAAATGTCACAAATGTCAGGTTCACGGCAATTTAGTTCACACACCAGTACAAGAACTGCATCCCTTTACATCAACATGGCCTTTTTGTCAATGGGGCCTAGATCTAGTAGGGAAAATCAATCCATCTTCATCTAATGGACACAAGTTCATTATTACAGCTATAGAATATTTCATGAAATGGATTGAGGCAGTACCTCTTACTACCATCACTGGGAAAAAAATTTCCTCTTTCATCTTAAACTACATAATATGTTGGTATGGTATCCCTCAATCCATTATCACTGATAATGGATGACCTTTCAAGAATCAAGATGTCCAAGAGCTATGTGATAAGTTCCACATCCAACATCATTTTTCAACATCGTACTATCCTCAAGGGCATGGCCAAGCAGAGGCCTCAAACAAAACCATACTCAAAATTCTCAAAAAGATGATTAACGATGTTGGACATGATTGGCATGTTCAACTAAACCCTGCACTATGGGCCTATAGAACAAGCATCAGAACACCAACAAGAGCTACACCATTTGCTTTGGTATATGGATCAGAAGCTATATTACCCATTGAAGTTGAAATTCCATCCCTTTGTGTATCACTCAGAGGTATCATTTCAAATGAAGACTATAGGGTATCGAGGTTGCAAGAACTGGAATTGCTGGATGAGCATCATCAACAAGCTGTTAATCATCTAACAGCTTATCGACAGAGAATGTCAAGAAGTTACAATCACAGGGTAAAACCGAGGGTCTTTCAAGTTGGTGACTTAGTACTAAAAGAAAACCCTAGGAATCAACAAGACAGAGAAAAGAAAGGAAAATTTGAGCCTAACTAACTTGGTCCATTTGTCGTCATATCAGTTATCAATGTCAGAAGGGGATCTGTTTGATGAACCTATCAATAGTATTCATCTCAGAAAATTCTATGCGTAAAATCTCCTAGTGCATGGGGCAAATTCTAAAAATTGTTTCCTTGGTGAAAGCCTAGCAAATAGGCATCTTGGCAAACACAAAAATATATAAAAATAAAAATAAGAAAGAAAAAGGAAAATACAAAAAACACAAACGGGTGTAATCAAATCATATGGTGAAAACCTGGAAATAGGCGTTGTATGTGATTTTAAGATCATCTTTCCCATCTATTTGGATATATGTTAGGATCATTCGTCTGAAAGTCAGTATCAATTCATATCATATCATTTGTCTGGCCATCATTACATTCATTATCAAAATCATTTTCACATGGTCAACATATCACTTTATAGCTTGGGGGCAACATCTAGATATCATTAAGGGCAATACAAACAAATGGCAGATAACCAAAAAAAAAATCAAAGCACAAATATCAATCATCATCAGAAGAGCATCAACCATCTGTATCATATCGAAAATCCAAAAACATGTCAAATAGGAAATTCTATAAAAGGCAAAATCCAAAAACATAGATCTGTGTCAGTCAAACTATGTGGTCTCTGCGTGTGTAACGTAGGCAAGGCTAATCTTTGATCAGCCCCCGAGACCCCTAAGATAGGTTACTAGGTTAGGTCTTTAGCCAAAAATCTTGAAAAGTCAAAAACATGTCAAAATCATGATGGATGATCTAAAATCTGAATAATGAATGGAACACTCTAAGTAAACAATGGATATTTTGTCCTTTTTTATTATCATTTCTTTGGAGTAACTCAATGATGTATTGAACTAGAGGAACAAGGAAAAATAATGATATTTTTATTGTCTGTTGTATGTACGATAATCATATAAATGTGTGAATTTTCGGGGGATGTGCTATGGAAATGTATCACCAATGACATTCATAATTCACACACTCAAATGATAATCTCTGCCTATTTACACAATGAATGCTCTGGTCATCTCGGTTTAATTATACCGCTTGCGTTCAATTGCAATATCAAAAATCATGAAAGTAATACTCAGGTCGTCATTGGATTAACACAACCATTGACGCTTGTATTCACTTTCAACATTCAATAAAGCTCTATGATGATACCAAGCACAAAAAGACTGTTAAAATGACATCTATTTTACATATCATGATATGGTTAAAATTAGATTGCATCCATCATCATTCATTATCTACAGAGTATTTGTTGCATAAAGGATTCCCATCAATGATTATCTAATCTACAAAAAAAAGACTGAGTATACTTGACATAAAAAAATCATCATTGGTTACCATATAGTTACAAATCCATATTTCATCATTAAATTTTTTATTATTTCATCATCCATACAGATTTTTGCATCATAATAGATATACATTTTATTAAATACATCGTGCATTTACATCATCACTTTCATCTCATCTTTTATCACCTACATCATAAAACACCATCATTATTATTATGTTATTTATACAATCATGTATCCATACATTTAATCATTCTTATCATTACACCCCTCAAAGATCATTTATCATAAGATCATTCCATAAATAAAAAGCATTTATCCAACTATCCATACATGTTATCACATCACATCATTTAGCCATATATCATATTCTACACATGCATTTATCGTTGCATCATTGCATTCAAATAAATAAACATTCATATACATCATCACATTTAGAATTAAATCATCACAAAATCATATAAATAAAAGCATCCATCACATAGAAATCATAAAGCCATCGTCAAATCACATCAACTACATCTCATATATATATCACAAATGTCAAGTATACAATGAAAGTCTGGTCTACAAAATACATCATCAAAATAAGCTACATCATAGTATACATCATAGAAGATCACAAGGGCATCTATGACCTGCTACTACCAGAGTGAGCAGGCCTAAAAAGACCTGTACCACCACCACCATCAGACGGACCTGGATCTCTGGAATCTCTGCGTGGAGGCTGTGTCACCCCCTCACTGACTGTCTGTGTATGAGTCCACCCAGATCTCAATGGGGCATAACTGACTCGACGCTCGACAGGCATTGCATCATGATATCGACCCCGATAGAACTCTGCCTCTCGGCCAACCCACAGAACCTCTCTCATATAATCACCAATGGAGGTACCATCGGCCAATCTCTGAAGGGTATCTGTTGTCTCCTGTGCTCTCTCGGCTATCTACCGAGCACTGTCTCGCTCAGCTATCAAGGTATCAACCTGTGTCTGCATGCCGGCTAACTGCCCCTGTACCTGTCCTAAGGCCTGTGCGTGAGCCTGTGCCTAGGCCTGCATCTGTGTCTGAGTCTGCACAAGCATACCCCAAGCCTGTACCAATTGTGCCTGTAAAGTCTGGACTTGTGCCTGAAGCCCAACTACCTGTCTCTATTGCCCAACTGTCGACACTGTCACTACTTGCCTCTTGCGAGGCCTACTAGAAGAAGGTGCACTAATGATGCCTGGCCTTGCCCCTTTGTATCCTCCACTCCTGCCATCACTGTCATCACTGCTACTATTGTCACCATAGCTGCTCTCTGAGCTACGGCTAGATGAGGAATCCTCTCCACCCCCACTGTTAGCAGAACCCTCGGCCACATCCTCCTCTATAGGTAAAGGTGCTGGCTCATTAGGAATAGTAATGCGAGGATGGGGGACTAAGGCCAAGAAAGCTGCATAATCCTATGTCACAGCTGCCTCAAAGATATCTCTCCGCATGTCCCAGGGAGATGGCTATAATGCTCTATATCCCTCCATAAGAACATCATAGGACAGTGTCGGACCCCAATCAGGAACATCCATTCGTTGCCTAGCGTAATGAGCTACTCCTTGTGGCATGCACTGAACAATGCCATATTGTTTGTATACCCGACTGAGCAAGAATCTCTCAAGAACAAAGGGAGTCTGATCGATGAGATACATGGAATCGCACAAAAACCCCAACACTGCACCATCCTCATCCCACTCCTTGCAGTCAAGGTATGGGCACCAGATAACTGTCTCAGTGTCATCAAACACTCATCTCTAATGCTCTAACTTGCCCATTCGGGCCTGCGTAAATCGACCACTATATCAGAAAACATATGGTCTATCAGCTGGTCTGTCTGCAACTAGAAACGACCGACAAATGGAAAAATGCTCCCAAGCCCACACCTATAACAATGTCATCCCAGCAGATAGACTACGTGCATCTAAATACACCACCGAATGTAGATCATGATATAGATGCGCTAACATACACATCCCCCATGCATATCTGGTACCATGTACCATCATGCTCTCAAGCGTCCTACCCCAGCCAACAAGGAATCCCTTTGACCTGCGATCAAGGCAAAGGAATCCTCCAATGAATCCAGCTAGCACTGTTGGTAGTGTAGCATAAGAATCTGCAATCCTCCACCATCGAACGCTAGGACCCGCTATGTCCTAATCCTGAAATACTCTATAGAGAGCATCTCTGCTGCTGGTCCCATGCGAATCATATGTCACAATCTCCCCCATGATTGGAATGTGCAATATACGCCACACATCCTCTGGTGTGACTGTCATCTCGCCGGTGGGTAGGTGAAAGGTTTTGTGGTCACTATGCCACCTCTCAGCCAACACGGTCAACAAACCCCGATTAATCCTAATCTGGGTGCATATCAAGCAAACTCGTGAGGCCACACTAGCCAATCACCTGAAGCTCATCTGATGTCAAGTGCGGTATCAAATCTGTCGTCTGCGGAAATCTCTCTCGCATCTGGAGAGTACCTAGATCCTCCTATCATCATAACAAAAAAGAAATCTACAATCAGTGAAGTATGTCAAGGAATTAGAGGTCATTCTACTATTAGTCTATTTCAAAAGCTTTGGTATGAATTTTCGATCAAAATTCATAGGCGATCATCAAACCTCACCTATCATGAGGTTCTCAAATCATCAACAAACCTCACCTATCATGAGGTTCATCAAAACATTATCTAGATCTCGCCTATCATGAGATTTATCAGATATTGAATCATTTCCTCGCCTATTATGAGGATCATCAATAAATGGGGTTTCTTCTCCCTATCATGAGAGTGTCTTATTTAAATCATCAAATCCAACATCAAGAATGTGGATTGTCAATCATACAAATCAGAAGAATGGACATGATCAGAATTGATGAAATCAAGGTTCACTAAGTCAAATCTTCAATTCTAACATGGAAGCGCTAAAACAAGCTTCCAAAGCGCTAAATCCCAAAAGCACTATTTTATCATCCAAAAGCGCTAAATCAAGGACCCAAAGTGCTAAAACCATGAAAGCGCTATTTCAACAACCAGAAGCGCTAAAACAGGCTTCCGAAACGCTAAAAGTCTCGAAGCGCTACTGTTTCGCCTCAAAGCGCTACAATAGGCCGTCAAAGCGGCACTTTACCAGAAGCGCTAGAACATACCTTGAAAATGCTAAAACACTGACTCAAAGTGTTGAAAGTCTCAAAGCGCTAATCTTTGGCTCCTAAGCGCTACATTACAACATTGAAGCGCTAGAGTTTTCAACGCAAGTGCTAAACTACCTACCAGAAGCGCTACATCGAGATGTAAGCGCTACAGTGCAGCTTCAAAGTGCTGAAACTAACCTAGACACGCCTAGAACCTAAAAAACATTTTTAAAAAATGCATGAATTATGAGGAGGTCGAGGGGTACATACCAGAGGTCCATAAGCAGGCGACCGTTTGTGACATTGAATGCACTCGAATTGGTGAGTGTGGTAGGGAATAGGCATCTCGCTCCGACTAGCTGAAAAGTCTTTATCACTAGGATTTTTGAACTCAAAAAGCAAATTATTACTTTGAAAATGACCTTTTGCACTATTTATAATTTTGAAAAGGTATTTTTGGTGGATTTTATTACATTTTGATTAATTTTATCCATGAAATTAATTAAAACTCATTTGAAAGCTCTATTTCGTCATCATTTTGTCAAGAGATAAATTATTTTAAAATCAAAACAATATAAAATCATTAGAAAATCATAATTTTTTGAAAATTTCAAAAAAATCATCAAATCATTAATTTATCTCCTAAGGGGGCATATTATCATCAAATCATCTGAAAATCATGTCTGGGGCACACAAAATTATTTTCATCTGAAAATCATGTCTAGGGCACACGAATTTATTATCATCTGAAAATCATGTCTGGGGCATACGAAATTATTATTTTCATATCATTAATCCTGGCAGTAGCAGCAAAATATTTCTTCGAATCAATGCGTAAACACATCACTTTGAAGAGGGGGAAAATGTATACACCTAAAAATGGTCTGGAGCATCCGATTAATTAAATACGAATTATTTAATTAATTATTCTAATTTCCTCTACTATCGAATAAATATAACTATTTATTAATATAGTTCACATTCACATTCTTCATAATTTCTTCTAAATCTTGTCTTAATTAAATAAAAATAAATAAATACTTTGTTCGATTTAATTATCAAATCCCTATTTCAATCTATCACATCATTTCTAAATTAATTAAATAAAGATCAAAACACTTTATTGATTAATTACCATATTCTTTTGTTTGATTTAATAAACAACTATCCTATAGTCGTTTTATTAAATTATTTATCTCTCCTTTGTTAATTCAAATAAATCAAAATATTTGAATTGTTGCACAAAGAATATTCCATCCATATTCTCTCAAAAATGAATTAGATTTCCTATGTCTAAACTATGTCTAATTTATGTCAAAATCATGTCAAAATTAATTGATTGAAACTTCATGGGAAGTTTTGGAGACAAATTGGAGACAAATTTGGAATTTTATCTCTCAATCCTCCTCCATCAATTCTTTCTCTTCTCTTGCCTGGTGTTTTCATGGGTAGAGACAATCTCCATCTTTCTCTCAATCTCCTCAATCTCCCACCATTCAATTCTCCAGATTGAATCCAAGCCTCTCAAAGCTTTCCCTGTGCATTTCTACAGCTAGGAAATCTATAAATACAGCCTCATTCAACCAAGAAAAAGATCCAGATAATCAAGTTTTTGCACTCTTACTCTGCAGGAATCCAGATAATCAAGCTTTTGCACTCTTACTCTGTAGGAATCCAGACATCAAGCATCAAGCATTCACACATCAAGCATCAAGAAATCCAGTTTTCAACCATGGCTGCCTCTTGTAGCCGCAATTATCTGTGTCACATCAATATCATGCTAATTTAATTGATTTATCATTTAGCATTACATTATCATCATCTCGTTCTTCAGATAGTCATTTTAATAGTCTTATTTGCTTACACAATCTGAGAGCAATTTAGATTTAATAAATCTTTGGAGATAGAGAGCAATATGATGCTTTCAATTGATTACTTTGTTGAATTGATTCAATTTGTTTAATCATTGATATAATGTTGTATTAAGAAGTGTTTTGATCTTATTCACTTATTCACCACTTACATTGATATCATAGATCATAATTGCATGATAACATTTATCTTTTACACTTTTTCCATAGTAATGGCTACAAAAATACTTACACATCTTCCATGAACTTACTGGCATTAGGTATACAAATGGTCCAGGTGCCCTCCATCAAATATTGGTCGCTTCCTGGTGAGGAGAAGCATCACTCAAACACTTTTTTGCCAACCACAGACTCACTAGGTCCCCCTTACATCTACCTAATTGTTAAGATGGCCCTCCCTTCGACAAAGAGAATGATTTGGTAACCTCATAATAGTAATGACCTTCCTTGAGCTTGGTGGCATGTCCTATACATTTCTAGAACTGACATACATTGGTTATAATTTACATGTATGAATATCCCTTGCTTAGTACGTAAGATCGGATCACAGTGAATTGGCAGTGTAAATAGTTGAAAATTACACTACTTTGGCCAAAGTATTCATCACCCCTAATCCAAAATGGATGTCACACACTCACCCACCTTCCTAGCTCTATTTGATTGACCATTCATAACCTGTGACATCAATTCAACATCTCAACTATACATGCATAAGCTAGAAACCTTCTTTATTAAAATTTTCTCAATATCCTCAACATATACAATCAATAACCAACTTCTTCTACACATAGTTGACATCAATGACAACACTTTCATACTTTTAAAAATTTTCCCCTTTGTCATTTATGGCAACACATGATGTGAAAAACCATCAAAGACAACACAACAACTCTGAACAACTTTTCCTAAATGAGTAAGCTTTTTCACGTGATACTTTCTCTCCCCCTTTGACATCAATGGAAAATGATTTTTTTTTCGCATTGTTCTCTCTTTTTGACATTGAACCAAGATCTATACCATCACTGAATACTCCCCTTTAGGAGTACATTCGATCAACTGCACAATGACAACATATGACACTACCTACTCCCTTTGAGAGGTAATACCAAACATTAGTCTAGAAAAAAGATAGATCCATAGATCCACTAGACTGATGCATCTCCATATACATCTAGTTCAAGAAAGGAGGGGCAATAACCCTCAACTTCTGCCAAAGATACTCAAAAGTATCTTTAGGAATAGCCTTAGTAAATATTTCAGCAATTTGATCTTTTGTAGGTATATACTCAAGCTTTCATTCATTCTCCATGACCTTCTCTCTCTAAAAGTGGTACATGATTGATATATGCTTTTTCCTTGAGTGCATCACTAGATTCTTTGAAATGTTAATTACACATATGTTATCACAAAAAATAGAGATGGGATCATCATACATTACTCTTATATCCTATAATGTTTGTCTCATCCACAAAAATTATGTGTAGCAAGATGTTGCAACAATATACTTAGCCTCTGTAATGGATTAGGAAATTGAATCTTTCTTTTTGCTTAACCATGGCACCAATCTGCATCCAAGAAAAAATGCACCACCACTTGTACTTTTTCTATCATTAGCACAACCTGCCCAATTTGCATTTGTATAAGCACTTATTGTAAAGTTAGTGTTCCTAGGATATCATAAGCCAAGATTCAGAGTGCCATTTAGATATTTGAATATCCTCTTGATAGCTGGAACATATGTTTCTTTAGGATCCTCTTGAAATCTAGCCACAATACAAACTGCATGCATGATATCCGATATGGTAGTAGTTAGATACAACAATCCACCAATCATGTATTTGTATTTGCTCTGATCAGCCTTAGGTGAATCATCATCCTTACTCAATTTGTAGCTAGTTACCATATGAGTGCATACCAGTTTGGAAACATCCATCCCAAAAAAAATCAACATTTCTTTTGCATACTTGGATTGTGAAATGAAAATCCCTTTGTTTGTTTGATTGATTTGTAGTTCAAGGAAGAAATTTATCTCACTAAACATAAACATCTCAAACTCTTTTTCAATTTCTTCAACAAAAATCTTACACATAGTTTCATTTCTTTCAAAGATAATTCCATCCACATACACAAATACTATCAAGATCTTGTCATCTTCAATTTTAAAATAAAGATTTCTATCTACAGTACCTTTGTTGAAACCTTACTGAATCAAATATCTATCCAACCTTGCATACAAAGCTCTGGGAGCTTGCTTTAAGCCATATAAATCATTTTTCAATTTGGAGACCATATCCGGTTGATCTAACAACTAGAATCCTTCCAGTTGTTCCATGTAAACTTCTTCTTCCAGCTCTCCATTCAAGAAAGAAAACTTCACATCCATCTAGTAAACCTTCAAGTCTTGATAAGCTGCAAATGCCAAAAACATTTTGATCGCTTCCATTCTATCCATCAGAGCAAATGTCTCCTGAAAGTCTATACCTTCTACTTGTGATTAACCCTTACACACAAGCCTTGCTTTGTTTCTTACCACTTATCCATTCTCATTCAGTTTGTTTATGAAAACCCACTTGCTTCCAATTATGTTCTTGTTTGCTAGTTTAGGAACCAATTCCCAAGTTTGATTTTTCTCAATTTCCATAAGTTCTTCTTGAAAGGAAGTCGAGTGAGTGGAAACAACAAGAGATACACACAGAGAATAAAGGAATAAATCAACAAGTACACATAAACTAACATACACACGATATATGTGGGGGAAACACTCAGATAAAAATCCCTACCCTCCAAAAGCACGGTACTTCTATATTACTTCAACAAAGAGTTACAATACAACCCAAGTACAAGGGTTAAATGCAAGTGCTTCAAAACAAACACCTAATCTGGAGTTAACTAGGAAGCACTTCGTTACCTGCAAAAAAACTATACATTCTACAATGCAAGACACTCATTTTATAGAGAGATATGACAGAACCTTCAAATTTGCAAAATTTGAAGTGCCTATATCTCTTCTATGTGTCGATAGGGGATAGCTCTGCATCTTGCTAAATATGCCCTAGAGGCCCTCTTTGTCAATTATTTTTTTTCAACTCGGAAGTCATCTTGCAAATCCCTTTGGTAGAATGTTTTTTGGTACATGTGTTAACATGCCTACTCAGTTTTATGCCCCTAGGACAAGTTTTGATATGCCTTTTAATCCTTTTTTGATTGCGACAGGGTTAAATTTGGTGTTTCAAAAAGTCAAAATTTCAAATTCTAAGGGAAACCCATTTCTCATTTTTGTCTTAAACATCTCCAACTCCATTTTCATAGAAAAAGAGGTCATTTGATGCATTATTTTAATGTATTTTGGGTGCGGCAACACATCCCGAGGACCAGTTTACAAAGGAGGTACCTGAATTTTGATGGTTGGGTGAAATTTGATTTGAAACCCATGTTTTAAATAATTGATCGTGGTTGCACACAAAAACTCTCGACTCTAGGGGTATCCATTCGCGCACAATAAATTTTCTCTGTTTGGCCTACAAACGCAATTAAAATTTGCATTTTTCTAATGTTTCAAATGCCAATGTTTAAAATATTATGGAAAGGTGAAAAGGGCATTTAGGGCAAAAATAAAATACATTTCCAAATGTCTTTTTATCAAAGCAAGTTTAATTCTCACTTCTAATCTGCGCTCATGACACTCATGGCAGCATGACAATATTCCATCTCCCATCACCAATTTGAGGTGGAAATGGAGTAGCAAACCAATGATGAAATGTTTCCCAGTGATGGTACTCCATTGGAAAATTTTAACATTGTTTCCAACTCTTCATCGCATGACACTGTTTTGGAGTAGGCAAACAAAAGAATCAATGATGAGCGATGGTTGGCTCTAGTGTCCATCGCCCATCGCTATTTGGTGACTTTTCTTCCAAGTAAATCAGCAATGGCCTTCCTCAAGTGATGGATTTTAATTAATATGTGAGCAACAAGTTTGAGTAAAAAAAAATATTATCAAATGTTCATTGTAAGGAGAATTTTTTTAATTCTTTTCATTGGTTTGTTTTTCACAGAAACTCTCATGAAGATTGTAGTGCTCATCTCCATTTTGAATGGAAAATCAAGAATCAAATCAGTGATGGCCGATGAGTTTTGGGGGAAACTTTATTAAAGTCATGTTGAAAGGTAAAATTTATAAATTATGTAAAATTTGCTCATCGCTCATTGCATTTTCATGATAGAATACTAGGAAAGAAGTAGTGATGGTGTGATGGCTCAAAGTTCCATCGCCCATCTCTATTGTGAGATTTATTTTTCTCTTGCAATCAACGATGCCTATGTAATGTGTGATGGCTTTCTTGTGAAGAGTTGATTTTTTATTATATGCAAATAAACTTCAGCATACACCTCACAAGCAGAGCATTTTTGAAGGAAAATAATTTTTAGTCAACAATGGACAACCATTCAACGATGAAATTTCACAAGGAAAGAAAGGAGAAAAATGTGATTTAATGTTGTCATTTTCTTATGTTTGGGCACAAATTTTGGGTGCCATGAATAATGAAAGGAGCTGAAAAAAGAATGTAATCACGCCTTTGTGTTTTGGGCATATTTTTAAATGCATTTGTAAGCTGCAAAGTGCTATTTTATGCTCCAGAAAGTTGCCATAACCATTTTTATTGCCTGGGAAGCAATTTGGGTGAATTTTTATACATTTTCTAGCTACTTTTGAGGTGAAAAATGTGTGGCAACCATTTCTCACGACCAGAAAAATTAAATCCAGCATATGGGAAAAAAAGAAAATTCTACCTATAGAGCAAAAGGGGTTAAAATGCAAGTTTGAAAAACATTTTTTATAGCTAGGTAAATGGGTTTTGACCCAGAGTTAATATTTTTCACTTACAAAGTGAAATGAAGCCAAAAAATGGTTTTTACATGTAGGGTAATTTTGTGCTCGGGATTTTCAAGTGAAGACAAGTTGAAGAGAAGGAAAATGAAGTAAAGAGGCATTCTCTAAATGCCAGTTTATTGTTGATCAGTGGAGCTCAGATGTGCCATGTGTCAATGGTGGATTAATTTTAGGGCTTCTTTATGTTTTTCCTTTCTCTTAAAATGTGATTTTTGTCTCATTGTAAGGGGTTCTGATATTTGGGAAGGCTCTTAGTTTTAGGCTTTGGCCATGAAAGAGGCTATGTACTGGGATTGTTAAATGCTAAGGGTAAAGGTCCATATGTTGTAAATCCATATATTGTAATGCTCCTGTAACTTGATTGCAAAGACATGAATATACACTATCATGTAATTGTCTCCATGTCTGGAATGTAATATCCTTTTGAATTGAAATAACAAGGTTATTGAGGTTTTTTCAAATAATTTTTTTGTTTGAATTATTTGTTTGTTTTCTTTCCATTCAAAGAGGTGTAAATTCTTGCAAGTAGGTAATGAGGGTATTGTATTTTCAAGTGGATTACTAAGTATGATTTCATGACAATCTAACGTAGATCTTTCTATCATAATGTGATGGAAGCTTGAAGGTCATCAAGATTATGTTATACTATTGTAATATGAGGTATGATATGTGACTTTGTAGCCGAAGGCAGACAATGGTCTTGCACAGTTTTCTTTCCCCATCTTCAGAAACAATATTTAAATTCAAACAATCTTTAAATGATTTCGTTCTATGATTGGTTTCTGGAAGTGAAATGTGCTTCAATTTTCTCATGCTGTAAACGTTGAGTGTTATGAAGGATTAGCCATCCATTTGAAATATTCCATTTATTGAGAATTTATGTGAAAATTCATATGTTATTTCCAATGTACATGGTCAATTGGTTGCATAAATTCATAGGTGCATTATGTGGGATTACCCTCCTAGGTTTTGTAGAGCTTGAAGTGCAGGGGAGAAAAGTTTAGAATCCATCTCCCGTTCATTGGCCACTAATCTTGAAGTTCTTAAGCATAAGGAATGGCTATCCTTTAAAGGATTTTCAAGGTTCAGTTGGAAAAAACACCAACAATATATAAGCTTCAAGAAGCATCTAGAAGGAGAGGGGCATACAAATCCATCTGACACAATATCCCATGCCATAGACATGCATTTGGATATATGTACAACATTCCCTTACACCCCTTACAACGGTCAAACATGAAAATATTCTTCTTCCAAGCTTGGGCACCTAGAATATGCTAAAAATAGCTTATGATAGATGCCTTACAACTATCATAGAATATGTCATAAATATACCATAGAATATGTCATAGGTTTCGTAAGAGAATTTGTCACAAGTGACTAAAAATAGTTGATTCTCTTACATCCTGTCATAACCCATCTTGGGCGCCAACTTTTCCCTATGCATTCAAAGATGCTTTATGATGTGTCATAGAATTAGTCATATGTCATAGATTCCAAATTGGGATGCCTATGTCCACTTGGGATGATTATGTGTCATCTAGTCTTATGGGGGAAGAATATGCCATTCTTTTACCTCTTATTTGTGCTAAACCTTGTCGTCTTTCATAGTGTTTCTTGTCATTCCTATCACTTTTCATTAATGAACTGAAGGTATTTTTATGAAATATAAGGAAAGGTTAAAACTAGTGAAATACCGATTTTGTTGACTGTTGCTAACTATCTTTTGTGATTTTGGTAACAGGCAGTGTTTAATGGTTGACAACGAGCATGAAGGACACCGGTGGAGGGATGACTAAGTTGTTGAAGTCATATCATCTTTTTGGCTCTATTTGTCAAAGATTAGCAATTCTTTTCTAGGTTGTTATGTTGTTCTCAAAATACTGTCAAAGACTTTAAAACTATTTTTGATTATCTTTTAAATGGTTGTTGGTTGAAAGCCACTAACAACCGAAATGTTTATTCGATTACATCTGAAAGACTGTTAGACGTATAGGTAGCTACAATATGTATATATATGTGTGTACACTGAAATTGGAGGAATATTTACATAATCAAAATCAGAGCTTTGGTGATTTTAATCTATACTCTGTTAATGTGATTCAGATAAATGAAAGTGATAGTGGAGTAATTTTGTGTGCGTGAGTTTCATCATTCAATAATTGACGAAGGTAGGGCCCACTTCCTCGATTGTTGGTGATCAATGCATTAGGATTGTATGTGTGGTAATGTATGTTTTTATTTCACACGTTATTCAGTTAAATCCATTATTGCATTGTTTGCTCAATCTTTTATCCACATAATCCATTTATGCAAAAGTATTAATCGGTATTGATTTGTTAATTCTTGTCAGTATAATATGTATTGGTTTATTTAATATCTATCTGTTTATATATGTAATTCATCAGTCATTTGTTACAGAATAGTTTGATATCGATTAATGAAATTGTTATGAGTTAAGATGTTGAATAATCAATTGGTGTTAGAAGTTTATTTATATCCAGTAGTTCAAGTTTGATTCTATTCACGTTATTTCTAGATAGATTTCCATTCTGCTATAGATAATTTTACTTTTGTTTTATTGTGTGCCAGTAACTTGTTTCTGTGCAGAACTATTTCTTCACGGGTTCCTGTCACACTTGTGACAAGAAGTTTGTTAATCAGAATTATGTTCATAAGAAGATTATATTAGTTGCATCCATTAACCCTTGGTTTATTAATTGCAACTCTTCGGCATATTGCCACAACATGGTTCAAAAATCTTATGTTCCCGAATTGACACTTTAGGATGAACTGAGGAAGTTGATTCTAAAAACTACAATTAAACTCAATTCAAGGATAATTTAAAACCACAGTTTATCCAATCGCAGTCACTTCCATTGGGGATGCCACCCAGCCAGTGGGTCCCAATTTGTGATATGACACAATATACAATTAAATAATACAAATAAATACATTAATAAATCAAATTAAATCAATATTAGGACTCTGAGGTTGAGACACCTTAATCCAAAAATTCTCCCACTTGTTGAAGATCTATCGAGAGTCATACGAAATCATTTTCTTAGGGCCCTAAGTCCCATGGAATCAGAACACCATTTGAACTTCTCTATGCTCACTGGTTTTGTCAATGCATCTGCAACATTCATCAAAGTGTCACCTTTATCCAATTTCACCTTTCCATCTTCTACCATATCATAAATAAAATGATTCTAAACATTGATGTGCTTTGTTCTAGCATGGAAGGTAGGATTCTTTGTTAGGAAAATCACACTTTGACTATTGCAACAAACAATAATCTATCTTGCATCTAAACCAGCATCATAACATAATATCATAAGCCAAATGGCTTCCTTACAAGCATGAGTGGCTGCCATATACTCTGCCTCTTTTGTGGACAACATGACTACAACCTACCGCTTACTCATCTAATTGATAGCACCACTAAACATCATAAACACATAGCCACTGGTGGATCTTCTACTTTCAATGTCACCTGCCCAATTTGAATCCACATATGATCCATGAATACTCACAAAATGTTGAGGTCCAGTAGGATAACCATGAAACTACAAGGCATATTGGGAAGTACCCTGTAAATATCTGAACACTCTCTTAATCGCATCCCAATGCACAAGTCTAGGATTAGCCATAAAATAGCTAAGGACTCCCATTGCTTGGGAAATTTCTGGTCTCGTACATACCATTACATACATTAGACTACCAACTGCACTCACATATGGTACTCTAGTCATGTCCTCCATCTTAGTAGGAGATTTTGGACAATCATTCACAAAAATATTTGTTGCCTGCATCACAGGAACAACTAACTATCTGCAATCTACCATGCTAAATCTTTCCAGTACCGAGCTCACATACTTTCTTTGGCTTAACCAAAGCTTTATATTAGCTCTATCTCTTATAATTTTCATTCCCAGAGTATAGCTAGCTGCACCTAGGTATTTCATCTCAAACTATGTTGATAACTGATATTTCAAACCCGAAATCATACTTTTACCATTCCAAATAAACAACATATCATCTACATATAATAATGAGAATGGGACCATTATCAGTTTTAAAGTATACACAATGGTCAGATTTAGATCTCTGAAATCCCAATGTCAACACATAGGTATCAAACTTCTGATACCACATTCTAGGAGTCTATTTCAAACCATAAAGAGACTTATTCAGTTTGCAAAACAAATTTTCTTTACCTTTTTCAATGAAATGCTCTGGCTATCACATGTATATCTCTTCCTCCAAGTCACCATGAAATAATGTTGTCTTCACATCCATCTATTCCACTTCTAAGTCGTATGTTGCTACAAGTGACAACAAAAGCTAGATAGATGTTAGCTTATCTATAGGAGAGAATATCTCCCCATAATCAATTCCCTCTACATGGGAAAACCCCTTAGTGACCAACCATGCCTTATACTTCTTAACACTGCCATCAGGACTACACTTTTTCTTGAAACCCCATTTACAACCAACAGGTTTACATCCAATAGGCAAAGGTACCAAATCCTAAGACTTGTTTTTCTTTAAAGAAGCCATCTCCTCATCCATGGCTTGCATCTAGGAATCTGAATCACACATACCCATTGCCTCTCTAATTGTCCTAGGCTCATAAGTGTTAGTAATCAAAGAAAAAATATAACTAGAATCCAATAATGAATAACCAAACATTTCCTATTGCCGCCTAACTCGTGCAAACCTCCTCAAAGGTTGAGTTTGAGGTTCATATTCTTCCTCAAAACTTATAGAGCTAATTGAGCTCTCCTCATCATCAGGTCTAATAAAAGTGCATAATTCTTCTTTTTTTCTTAGTAGGTGGAATCTAAACTACCTCCTTATTTTGTTTCTCCTCTTTCTCTGGTTACAACTCAATAGTGGAAGGTTTCATCTCTCTAAAGATCAAACTTCTATTTTAGAAAACTATTGATGGGTGTTTTAGCACTTTCTCAACACAGGTAATGCATAGGTGCATCACCTCTCTTGAAAAGAAATCTCCAACAACAAGTTACTAAAAATTAACCCAAGGTCTCTCAGGTGTCAAGTCATGACAATGCTTGGAATAGTTCAATTGGTTGATGTGTTTTGCTGGTAACACAAGGTCGACCTTTATGGTTTACAAAGCATGGGAAGTTGGGTATGCAAATGCAACTTCAAAGTGTTGGAAGTGAATGGACAATGGCTGCCCACTCAAAACAACAAGCTTAAACTCATCATGCTCATCAGATTTAGCCTTGTTGTGATGCTTGGAATCCTACTCTAACAAGGGACCGAAAGAAATAGCAAAAGGAGAAGGGTTGAAAAAACTATTCTAAATCTAAGCTATGAATGAACAGTAACAATGGAGGCTGCTACAATAGACAAACTTCCTAAATTGGGTTTTGCTTGACCAAGAGAACCTACAACTACACAAAACCAGTGCAATCTTCTAAGGACTATAGATTTTCATAATGTACATGCACATCATGAACATATAATTGAACTAAGTTGCAACAATGATATAAAGAAGCCTGGGCTAACTTTTCACAACAACTTTTCATCAACAAGTGCCAAAAGTATGGGCTGGAAATTCATCAAATACCATAACAACAAACACCATTATCACAACCATTCAAGAAAATAAAAACTAAAACTAACATTGAAGTAGAACCATGCATGCAAGATGAGCAAAGTCAAAGAGAACATCCATAAAATCATGCAATTTTGTCTTTTATTGTTGCAAATGCCTTTGCACCAATTCTCCAACCATTTACAAATGAGGGATAAGCCCCTATTTATAGTTTTCCAGAGCCCAAATGAATGGACAGGATTAATTTTCATTGTGTGGCCCAAATTCATTACAAGTTAGGGTTTCACCTACCCCCAAATATATAGCAATTTAAAATACATCATTTATCTTATTCCTATTTTGTCATCTAGTGACTCAGGTAATGTAGCAAATTTGGCATCTAGTTGATTGCCCTTTTACTGTAACTGAAACTACTTGAAGGTTGCCCTTTGTTTGATATGCCTTTGCATCACCCCTTCATCCAATCAACTGAAACTTCTTGCAGATTTGTGTAACTGAAAAGCAGATGTACTACTCTTGACCCGAGTGGATAGCTCCTAACAATCATCATCATTTTGGTGAAATAAAACAGTTCCCTCGATCATCCTTTGTATGCTGGTGATTTTATGGAATTGATCCATTATTCTCCCAAGCATCCTTAAAAGTACCTGTGCCATAAGATATCATGATTTAGATCTCAAAAAATGACAAATTTCCCTCATTTAGAAAATTAAAATGTATCAATTTATAGTTCATCAAGAATTTCATATTTTGAAAAAAAACTTTCCATTTTTGGAAATTTTCCTATTTTAGAAAAGAAAATCAATTTTGGGAACATTGGCATTTCAAGAAAAAAAATCCATTTTTGGAAAAAAACTATTTCGAGAAAGATTCATGTTTTGGGAAAATTTCCTTTTTTAGAAAATTCTCATTTCAAGATAATTTCCCCTTTGACATTTTGAGAAACTTTCCTTTTTGAGAAATTGGATTTCAAGAGATTTCACTTTTGAGGGTCGAAGCAATGTGGAGGCTGGGAAGTGGGAAGTCGGACAATCGACGACCAACAGACAAAAGGCGGACGAATAGAGAAACAGAATGTGGAGCCCACCAGGCAAGGGGAAGTCAAGGGTCAACCACCCTAAAAGAGGCAATCGACACACAAAAACCAGCACACGACGACCCACAAGGAAGTTCTTGTGGACAACAACGGAGGGAAAATGACCTACAAGGAAGTTCTCGTAGACAACAACGAAGGGACAACAACCCGCAAGGAAGTTCCCACAGACGATGACGGGCTGCAAGGAAGTTCCCACAGACGACGACAGAGGGATGACGACCTACAAGGGAAGTTCCCACAGATGGTGACAGAGGGACGACGGCCCGTAAGGGAAGTTCGCACAGACGATGATGACCCATAAGGGAAGTTCCCACATACGACAACGTAGGGACGACGAATCGCAAGGGAAGCTCTTATGGATGATGATGAAGGGATGATGACCCGCAAGGGGAGTTCCCACGAATGGTGATGGAGGGACGATGACCCAAAAGGGAAGTTCCCACGGACGGGGACAAAGGGATGACAACCCACAAGGGAAGTTCCCACAGACGGCGATGAAGGGACAATGACCCGCAAGGGACATTCCCACGGACGACGGATGGAGGGACGGTAACCCACAAGGGAAGTTCCCATAGATGACGACAAAGGGACAGCGACCCGCAAGGGAAGTTCCCACGATTGACAATGGAGGGACGATGACCCGCAAGGAAGTTCCCGCGGATGGCAGTGGAGGGGCGACGACCTGCAACGAAATTTTTGCAACTTCCCAAAACTTAAAAAAACCTTGGCGGCTCACTTAGGCATCATGAAAACATCCCAAATCCATAGGCAACTTGTCCCCAAAGAAAAATGAAAGAAAAAGCGAAGCAAGCGAGCAGGGACTAGGTCAGCAGGAGCAAGACAAAAGTAAAAAAAGGGGCCCAACAAAAGCAAAAGACTTAGCAAATTCAAATAAGAAAACTTGTTCAAAGGTAATTTTAGTCATTTCAAGGCATATGACCAACCTAGGCTTGGGGATAGGGGTGTGTAAAATGAGGGGAGAGCAAAATATCCCATCGAGAGCAAAAATGACCTATCAGAAGCCGCAAAAAGGGGGGTCCCTGCCTTTGGCAGGGTGTGTGTGCAAAATATGCACAACAAATGGTGACTCATTGGGGAAATGCTCTAGAGTATTTTGATGAAAAACTAGAATCAGGAACCTAGAATCTTTGGTTCTGATCTTCAGGCTAGGGCAAACAAACTAGATGCTCAAACAAAGGATCAAAACCACTAGTCAACCCAACCCTCAGTATGCTGAAAATCCAAGTGTGTGCAGATGCATTCATTCCGATCCTTAAGTCACTACAAGAACCTAAGCTCCATCAAGTTAACCTACATAATTGATTCTAACTTCAAAAGCATCCTAGAAATTGCCTCGATGTCAGTCAAGCGTCCATAGCCTTGGTAGAGTTATTCGTATCCTCCTGAAATTTGAATTTTCTTTCTTTTGATGTTCAACGCCTTTCTTTTTCCTTTTGATTTTTTATCTTTTCAATTCTTTCTTTTTTTTCTTTTGATTTTCTTTTCTCTTCTTTATTTTTAACCTACAAGTTGTGAAGCTTGCAACTAGGGCTGAGAATCATAGTGGCGTTGAAGTACAATTTTAGATTTTTCATTTAACTGGAATTCACAACGGAACCTATAGGAACTGCTAGTTTCTTAAAGTATGTGAGATATGTAAGATTTCATAATACATTTGAGTCAAATCAAATAATGACGTATCCCCTTCAAACCAAACATCCAAGTCACTTGACACCAACAGAAGACCCTCACCATCCACTCTAAAAAGTTGATTAAAGTTTGTCAAAGAAATACATAGAACAACCCCAGGCAATAAAATGATTTTTGTGCATGAAAACATACCCGACCAAAAGTAGAGGGACCTCGAGCAAAGAAGCAACAAAGCGAAAGCAAACGAAAAGAAAAACCTTTAAACTAACCAAAACGGGGAAGCAAAAGAAACAACAAAGAAACTACTCTAAAGCACACTAACCTACACAAAACCAACCTAACCTAACAAAAGAAGGAAAGTGATACTATTTACACGGCACCTATACTACTCAAAAACAACTATGTATAAAGATATTTACAAAGGACCAGGTTCAGGCAAGGTAGGCCGACACTCACGCCCATTGGATTTCGTAATGCATACACCAATAGACGAGCGATCGTCATGGTTCTAAGCCATGCAAACTCGTCCTTATACTAAGAAAAAAGAAGTTCAACATTGCAACATTCGAATTCAATCACATATTCAGGAAAAAACAACAATTGAGGAGGTTCATTGAACCCATGGTTGATCCATAAACACATTTGTCTCCCCTCGTTCCCATAATTAAAATGATAAGCATGAATATCCATAAGAGCAGGGAAAGATAAAACTCGGATGTCATCGCGTGAGGGCAGTTGTATTGGATGGTTAAGATGGTGCATGGTCTCATTGGTTGCTACATCGACAGCCTCAGGTGGGCACAACTGATGGTGCAACATCCCCTCTGCATTACAAATATGCAAATCAACATCAAACTAATCAGGCAATACACATTGTGAAGAAATTTTTTCAAATGCAAGGAACCTTATACTTGATCTCGGGCTTGTGTAAGGCTAAGAGAACGAGGCAACAAACACCTCTTCCAAGTTACTAGTGGGACCCGCAACCTCCATCAATTATTCTTCAACGATATATACTTCATCATGTTGGTCCTCTATAATCCATGGTTCCGCTTGATTGTTGTCCTCAAAAGGCAGCACGCTATCCCATATCATTTCCCTTGTGTTGATCTCAATTATATGATGTTTAATATCATAGGAACATAACATGGATGAATATGTCCTACTGTAGCTCTTGGAGAGTGCAGGAGGATCAACTATGGCCAAGGCAAAAAGATCCTCAGTTGCACCCCTTGATTGGCAAGGCCCATCTTCTTTGCAGTCTATTTCCAGAGCATTCCTACCTTGGTCTTCTTCTCCTTGCAATTAATGCGGCTCACCATGATGTTCGCTCATTTCTCCTAGTTCACTACCGCCATAGATGGAGAAGGAACCCCTTTCCCAATTCGGAGACTCTAATGTTTCACCGTCTGGAGGTTTAGGCAAGATGTCTTCATCACTTCCAACCTCTGAAATGTACCCCTCCCCAATATCGTTGTACCTCCAAAGTATAGCTCCTAGTGGAAAGAAACCATCAATGGAGGGCACCTCATCAAGGGGGCTAAGATTGACTATTTGATTTCCCTCCAATGATTCCCCATAAGGCCTATCATCCATGGTGTATAAATTCTCTTCAAGAGGGAAAGGCTCTTGATGTCTGATGGACAACATTCCCATGTGATCTGCTTCATCATTCGAAGACTCGAGATTGTGTTGTTCTTCTATCATTGCTCTCCTAACACCCTCTTGAGGGCTACCTTCAACTGAGTTGGCACTTGGTTCCAACCCTTGGCCCTCTATTTCAATCCTTGAAGCAATCGTAGGAGGCAGTGCACTTGGCTGCCCCACTTGTTCTTTAACTTGCTTGATGGCATCTTGGCATAGTTCACACATGAACTTTGAATGTGCCAAGTCATGAAGCCTACACCAACTTGGCATCAATAACACTTCCAATTCCACCTGGCATCTCAACTCTAACCAATCCCTCGTGAGTCTTGAAACAAGTTCATTATATCTTCCCGCTATCAGGTCTTCAACGTCAGTCGGGAAGGAAGTTTGATGGTAGACAGTCGTGACTTGTAGTTGTTCCCACTCCTCCAAATCTTCATTTTTGGATGCTTGATTATTGTCATCTATGAAGGAAAGGTCTTCTAATCTTATTTCACTTAAGCTTTCATTGTCATTTTTTGCTTCCCCAAGGCCTCCAACCTCTTTTTCTTTCTGTTCTTCAACATTTGTGTTGGTTGTCCCAACAAATAGTGTTGCGGATTCATCTTCCATAAAGTGCCTCTCAGTTGTGGGTTGGTCCTCTTCCCAAGTGGAGGATTGTTCTTCACCGATGGAGAAATATTTTCTACTTCCCTTCCAACTAAACTTTCATCAAATTTCCTTGTTGTCCCAAGGAAGTCAACTCCTTCCTTTTGATTTTCAACCTCAGTGTGTGTTGTCCCATCACTCATCGCTATGGAACTTCTGGATTCAACTTCAGTATGTTGTCTCCCAGATGTTGACAACTTGCCTACCTCATGGGATGGTTCTTTTTCATTGAGATTTGGTTGTTATAACTTTCCCAAACAACTCCTAGCTTGGGTGATGACATATGCACATGATGGACAAGTGAATTCTGAGTGGGGTGCATTATGGAATCTGCACCATCCATACATCAACACTTCTTCTAAGTTCGGTCCATCCTCAAGGCTCAACTGTTCTTGAATCAACTCCTTTAAGGCCTTGGTTGTCATGTTAGAAAATTCCTCTTCTAGGTCTAAAGGAGCCAAGGGTTGGTATATTTCCCAAAAGAGGATTTCTCCTTGCAAGGCCATCTCAACTCTGCCCAAGAAAGTTAGGCAGTCCAATTCGTTGTGTCTACATGTGTTATGGATCATGCACTTGTCAGCTAATGCAAATTGTTGCAATGGCTGCCTCAATATCCTATTTAAATCTTCATGTAGCTAAGTGATGTTGACTTGAAGTTGATGTTCCATCTCAACTCAAATGCTGCCTTGTCTTCCAATTTTATGATTTAAAAAATTCCAGTGAATGATGAGATCTTCCTATATTAGTTTTTTTTTACTTGAGAGTGCTTTTAACTTCCAACTTTCAGCTTTGCAACCTCAAGATCAGCCATGTCCTCCTTCTAGCGCTAGTTTTGTTGATGGGTGTTTTAGCACTTTCTCAACATAGGTAATGCATAGGTGCATCACCTCTCTTGAAAGGAAATTTCCAACAAGTTGCTGAAAATTACCCCAAGGTCTCTCGGGTGTCAGTTCATGACAATGCTTGGAATAGTTCAATTGGTTGATGTGTTTTGCTGGTAACACAGGGTCAACCTTTATGGTTTACAAAGCATGGGAAGTTGGGTATGCAAATATCATTTCAAAGTGTTGGAAGTGAATGAACAAATTTTCGTCAACAAGTGCCAAAAATATGGGCTCGAAATTCATCAAATACCATAACAACAAACACCATTATCACAACCATTCAAGAAACTAACAGCTAAAACTAACATGGAAGTAGAACCATGCATGCAAGATGAACAAAGTCAAAGATAACATCCATAAAATCATGCAATGTTGTCTTTTATTGCTGCAAATGCCCTTTGCACCAATTCCCCAACCATTTACAAATGAGGGGTAAGCCCCTATTTATAGTTTTCCAAAGCCCAAATGAATGGCCAAGATTAATTTTCATTGTGTGGCCCAGATTCATTACAAGTTAGGGTTTCACCTACCCCCAAATATATGGCAATTTAAAATATATCATTTGTCTGATTCCTATTTTGTCATCTAGTGACTCAGGTACTGTAGCAAATTTGTCATCTAGTCGATTGCCTTTTTACTGTAGCTGAAATTACTTGAAGGTTACCCTCTATTTGATATGCCTTTGTAGCACCCATTCATCCAATCAACTGAAACTTCTCGCAGATTTGTGTAACTGACAAGAAGATGTACTAATCTTGACCTCAGTGGATAACTCTTGACAATCATCATCATTTTGGTGAAATAAAATAGTTCCCTCAATCGCCCTTCGTATGTTGGTGCTTTTATGAAATTGATCCATTATTCTCCCAAGCATCCTTAAAAGTACCTGTGCCATAAGATATCATGATTTAGATCTCCAAAAATGACAAATTTCCCTCATTTAGAAAATTAAAATGTATCAATTTATAGTTCATCAATAATTTCATATTTTGAAAAAAAAAAATCCATTTTTGGAAATTTTCCTATTTTAGGAAGGAAAATCAATTTTGGGAACATTGGCATTTTAGGAAAAAATCCATTTTGGAAGAAAAAAAAATTCAAGCAAGATTCATATTTTGGGAAAATTTCCCTTTTTGGAAATTTCTCATTTCAAGACAATTTCCCCTTTGACATTTTGAGAAACTTTCCTTTTTGAGAAATTAGATTTCGGGAGATTTCACTTTTGGGGTTCAGAGCAATGCAGAGGCTGGGAAGTGGGAAGTCGGATGGCGGATGACCAACGAATCGAAGGCAGATAGATAGAGAAACCGAATGTGGAGCCCGCTAGGCGGGGTGAAGTTAAGGGTTGACCGCCCTAAAAGAGGCAATCCACACACGGAGGCCTGCAAGGAAGTTCTTGCAGATGACAACAAAGGGACAACGACCCACAAGGAAGTTATCGTGAATGGTGATAGAGGGATGACGACCCGCAAGGAAGTTATTGTGAATGGTGATAGAGGGACGATGACCCGCAAGGAAGTTCCCATGAACGGTGACGGAGGGAGGTGGTTCACAAGGGAAGTTCCCCCAAATGACGATGGAGGGACGATGACCCGCAAGGGAAATTCCCACGGATGGCGATGGAGGGACGACGACGAAGGGATGGTGACCCACAAGGGAAGTTCCCATGGATGATGACGGAGGGACAATGACTTGCAAGGGAAGTTCCCACGAACAGCGACGGAGGGACGGCAGCCCGCAAGGGAAGTTCCCATGGACAACGATGAAGGGACGACAACCTACAAGGGAAGTTCCCACAGATGGTGACGGAGGGACGGTGACCCGCAAGGGAAGTTCCCACGGATGACGACCCACAAGGGAAGTTCCACAACTTCACAAAACTTAGTAAATTTGAGATTTTTCAATTTTAGCATTTGGGAAAAGGGGGTAGAAAGAGTGCCAACACATATTTCCTTAAGATTTGACTCATTTTGAAAAATGCAAAAATTTGGGAGGGGGAAGCCAGAGGGTCCGTTGCCCTTTGAAAACGACGATGAGCACATGATGACCCACAAGGAAATTTTTGCAATGTCTAAACACATGGAAAAATTGATGCAAATCCCTTTAGGCATGTGAATTCATTCATTTGATGGTCTCTAAATGATGAAAAATTGAAGTTTGCACCCATTTTTGGAAAGGCGAGGATTTGGAAGGGGGAAGCTAGATAGTCGCTGCCCTTTTTAAATGAAAATGAGCACATGGTGACCTACCCACGACGGCCCGCAAGGAAATTCCCTCGGATGATGATAGAGGGACGACGACCCGCAAAGAAGTTCCCACGAACGATGGCAGAGGGGCGGCGACCCGCAATGAAATTTATACAACTTCCTGAAACTTAACGAAACCTTGGCAGTTCACTTAGGCATCATTAAAAAATCCCAAATCCATAGGGAATTTGTCCCCAAAGTCAAATTTTAAAGGTAAAAGCGAAGCAAGCGATCAGGGACTAGGTCAACAGGAGCAAGGCAAAAGCGGAAAAGGGGGCCCCACAAAAGCAAAAGACTTAGCAAATTCAAATAGACAAACTTGGTCAAAGGGAACTTTAGTTGTTTCAAGGCATATGACCAACCTAGGCTTGGGGATAGGGGTGCACAAAACGAGGTGAGAGCAAAATAGCCCATCGGGAGTGAAAACAACCTGTCAGGAACCGTATAAAGGGGGTTCCCTACCTTCGGCGGGGTGTGTGTGCAAAATATGCACAACAAGAACCTTCTGAGCTTTTGGATACCAAATCTTGTACCCTTTCACACCGACACAATAGCCGATAAAGATACACTTAACATCCTTGTCCTCCAACTTAGACCTCTTCTCAATTGGAACATGAGCATAAGCTTTGCAACCAAATACTCTGAGATCTCTCATCGATGGATTTTTACCAAACCACACCTCCATAGGTGTCTTTCCAACAAGCATTGATGTAGGAGATCTATTGATGAAATAACATGCAGTGACTATTGCTTCATCCCAAAACTTTTGCTCAAGGCTAGCACCACTCATATTACTCCTAGCCCTCTCCATCAACGTTTTGTACATCCTCTCTGCAACTCCATTTTATTGTGGAGTGTAGGGAGTTGCCTTATGTCTCTCAATATCATGCTCTTTACAGAACTTGTCAAACTCTATGGAACAAAACTCATCACCATTATCAATCCTCAAACACTTAATCTTTCTACTAGTCTAATTTTCTACCAAGGCCTTAAACTCCATAAATTGACTAAAGACTTTAGCTTTACTTATGAGGAAATAAACGAATTTCGTTCTACTGTAATCATCTATAAAAGAAACAAAATATATATATTTTACAAGACCAAAAACATTTGAATGAACATAGTCAAAAACCCTAGAAGACTTGTGAGAAATAGAGTAAAAAGAAACACAGTGTTGTTTTCCATATACACAATTTTTTGCAAAAGTCGAACTCGAGATTATAATCATCAAGGCCTTCAACAAGGCTCTTATTTTTCAGGGTTCTAAGACCCTTCTCACCAATGTGACCAAGTCGTTGGTGCCATAACATTGTCTTATCTGTAGGAAGCCTCATTTCCATGGAATAAGCACTGTTAGGTACCCAAAATGCACGACCATCAAATGTAGTTGCAACATGCTTCTTCTTTGCATGATCTGATGGTGAGGATGAAGAATCCAAATATCTCTTATTTGGTAGATCAAAATAACTACTGCACTTTATAGTGCATGCATCAAGTTGAAACAAAGTGCCAATACGAACACCCTTAGCCGACATCATAACCCCTCTAGTCATCTTACATCTTCCACCAGAGAAAACAACTTGCACTCTCGAGTCATTCAATTTACTTACATAAACTAGGTTTTGTGCCAAACCCGGGATATGCAAGAAACCATAAATCCCCTTCACTCTTCCATCAGGAGATGTGATTTTGACTCTTTCATGATGGACAATCTTTAGGTGAGAGTCATCACCTAGGTACACCTCTCTGCCATTATACTCCTCACACTTTGAGAACCAAACTCTATGAGAATTCATGTGAAAGGATGCACCCAAATCTATCAACCACACAATCTAATGTATAGGATACCAAGGTTACAATAAATGCTTCTCCATCATCTTGAGATGATTTCTCACATTTAGAATCGAAGAAAGACTTGTTTTTCTTCTTCTTCTCCTTCTTGCAATATTTCTGAATGTGGCCAGTTTCACCACAATTCCAACATTTTTCCTTGGAATTATTACCAAGAGACTTTGATCTCTTGGAGACTTTGACTTAGTTTTCTTTTCTTTTTGATTCTCTCTTTTGGTCTGCCATGAATTGCAAGGGCTTCCTTGGCCATCTCATAAGACTTCCTTTGCATCTCTTAAGATAATAATGAGGCAACAACCTCATCCATCTTGAAGGTGGAAGTGGCGATTCCAATAGCCATTACTAGGTGATCCCAAGAGTCCAACAATGAACAAAAAAGGAGCATGCAACGATCTTGTTCATCAATCTTGTCTCCAACGAAACCCAATTATGAAACCAACATGTTAAAAGAGTTAAGGTGATCTGCAATGGATCCTCCATCTTCCATTTCCAGAGAATACATCTTCTTTCTCAGGAAAATCTTGTTTACCAAGGATTTAGCTTGATAGACATCACCAAGATTCTTCCACAGAGAAGCAAATTTTTTCTCTTCATAGACATTCAAGAGTACAAAATCACCCAAACAAAGTCTAATAAGACCCTTGGCTTTCCTATCCATGAGATCCCAATCCTCTTGTTTCATGCCTTGTGACATGGTTCCAGATGTTGCAAGCCATAGATCATAGTCTACAAGAATGTCTTCCATTTTGAGCTTCCACAACTCAAAATTACTACCATAAAATTTCTCCATCTCAATCCTCCTTGATGTGTTTGTCGTCTCTTTCCTGCAACAAGGTAACGAAACACACACTTCTGCAAAACTCACACTGAAACAAAGATCAAATAAAAAAACCCTTCTAACCCAAAAAAGGAACCAAGGTTGGATAGGCTTTCATACCAATCAAAATAAAGGTGAGTGAGCGAAAACAACTTCCTACACTAATCTAAGTAGGGGAGAGTTACAAAAAGTTTTATTTCAACACCTTATCCAGTTACAACAAGATATACACATAGATAATAAAGGAATAAATCAACAAGTACACATAAACTATCATACACCAGATATATGTGGGGAAACCCTTTCAAGTAAAAAAACCCTCCAAAAGCACAGTACTTCTATATTACTTTAATAAAGAATTACAATACAACCCAAGTACAAAGCTTCTACATAAGTGCTTCGAAACAAACACCTGTTTTGGAGTTAACCTGGCAACACTTCGTTACTTGCAAACAAACTATGTATTCTATAATGCAAGGCACTCATTTATAGAGAGATACAAGATTCAAGAAGCATCTAGAAGGAGAGGGGCATCCAAATCCACATGGCACAATATCCCATGCCATAGACATGCATTTAGAAACATGTACAACATTCTCTTACACCCCTTGCAATGGTCAAACATGCAAATATTTTTCTTCTAAGCGTGGGTGTCTAGAATATGCTAAAAATAGCTTATGATTGATGCCTTACAACTATCATAGAATATGCCATAAACCTTCCATAGAATCTGTCATAGGATCCGTAAGAGAATCTGTCATAATTGACTAAAAATAGTCAATTCTCTTACATCCTGTCATAACCCATCTTGGGAACCAAATTTCTCCCATGCATTCAAAGATGCCTTATGACACGTCATAGAATCTATCATATGTCATAGATTCCAAAATGGGATGCCTATGTCCACTTGGGATGATTATGTGTCATCCAGTCACTTCCAATGGGGATGCCACCCAATTGATGGGTTTCAATTAGTGACATGACACCATAGGCAATTAAATAATACAAATAAATACATTAATACATCAAATTAAAGCAATATTAGGACTCTAAGGTTGAGACGCCTCAATCCCAACACTTATTCCATTGCTTTCATCCAATGTTCATCCTTAAATGCCTCACTCACTGTCTTGGGTTCAACTTTAGAAAGTAAGCAATAATTTACCTCAACTTCAAAAACTTTGCTTCTTGTTAATACACCTTTCCTCTTGTCTCCAATGATATGATCTTCAAAATGATTCTTTTGCACATACTTAGGGGTTTTAGGAGCCTTTTCCGAAGCTTCTTCCTCTTCATTCTATTTTTCTTATTCTTCAACTATTTCTTCTTTTGTACAATCCAGTTCATCTGACACATATCCATCAACTTCAATTGAACTCTCTAATGCTTCATCAACCTTGACATTTGTTCTTTCTACAACCTTTCTCAACCTTTTATTGTGACATCTGTAAGCTTTGCTTCTTATAGAGTATCCAAGGAAGATACCCTCATCAAATCTTGCATCAAAACTTCCTAGATTTTCTTCATCTCTCCTGATATAACATTTGCTTCCAAATACCTTAAAATACTTAGCAGTAGGAATCTTTCCATACCATAACTCATAGGGAGTCTTAGTTCTATTATCTTTTGCTTAAACTCAGTTGAGCACATTAAAAACAATGTGAATTGCTTCTCTCTAGTAGAATTCTAGTAGACCTGCCTTTGTTATCATTGTTATAGTAGCTTCTTGAATTGTCCTGTTCTTCCTTTCAACAACTCCATTTTCTTGAGGAGTTCTAGGGGCAGACAATTGTCTTTTTATTCCATGAACTTCACAAAACATATTGAACTCATTGGAGGTAAATTCACCACCTTTTTCAAACTTCAAGCATTCTATTTCAAATCCATTTCATTTTCAACTATATCTTTGAATGTCTTGAATTTGTTTAATGCATTAGATTTTTGCCTAAGAAAAGTAACCCATGTCATTCTAGAATAATCATCAATCAAAAGCATAAAATACCTGTCATCTTGTTGACTTCTCACCCTTGTAGAACCATACATATCTTTATGAATCAATTCCAGCAGTCTGGTAGTAGATTGTTCCTTTGTTCTAAAGGTGTTTCTAGCGTGCTTTCCAAACTAATTCTTGCAAACAACATTAACCGGATTTGTGATTCTTGGTAAATATTTCATAGTTTGTACTACACTAATTCTCATTGTCAAATTTTATATGACACATCCTTCAGTGCCATAACCAACTGTCATTAATCTAAGACATAAAACAATATCCATCAACACCTCTAAGTTGATAAATGTTTCCTTCAGTTCTCTTTCTAATAACAATTACGGTTTCAGACCCTTTTCTGATTTCACATTTTTCATCTTTGAACACAAGATTATATCCCTTACTACACATTTTTCCAACACTCAAGAGATTATGTCTCAAACCATTAAATTGTAGACATCATCAGTATTATGCTTTCCATCAAAACTGATTGAACGTATCCCACAGATCTTAGCACCAGAATCATCTCCAAACTTAACTAAGCCTCCATCATATTTTTCAAGTTTAACAAACTTAATTTTTTCACTGGTCATGTGATTTGAGTAGCCACTATAAAAAACCCAATAGTTATTCTCTTGTTTAGCATGAAGAGCATAAACCACAATACCTTCAACTTCCTTTGGAGCTCTTTCATTCACACATCTTTTAGTGTTAGCAAGAGTAGATTCATCTTTAAAAGCCAAGAACAAGCATCCATTATCGTCAAAATCTCCATAATCAAACTCATCATTATAAATTCTAGCATATTCATTGACATAATATGCTCTTTTGATCTTCTTTCCTTTGTTTTCCTTGCCTTCTCTATGTTTATTTCTTTCAGCTCTTTTTGGACATCTTGAAGCATAATGACCTATATCACCATACCTAAAACATTTGAAAGGTAATTTTCCCTTGTACTTACTACTTCCATTCTTCATTCTTCTCACAAAGTTAGCTTCCACATCATCAAGATTTCCCTTATCTGATTCTTCAATATTTTCCGATGTACTAGCCTTAAAGGCAATTTCTACATTTGTGCCATTTTTCAATCCCTTTTCTCAAATCTCAAAAGAAGTTAGTGTACCAATCATCTAATGTCTAGAATAATTATCAATATTTACAACTTCCTCAATAGCAAAAAAAAATTCACTATAAAAATCAAGAAGAGATGTAAGAACTTTCTTTACCACTTTAGATTCTTTGACTTGTGCACCAAGACCTCTCATTGCACTTACCAACTCATCAATTTTCTACATATAGATTATGATTGATCCATCTTTAGAAATCTATAGGGCCTCAAATTTTTCCTTCAAGATCTAAAACTTTTCTTGTTTAACTTTGTCATCTCCTTCATAGAAGCTTTCTCACTTACCCCAAACTTCTTTAGCAGTCTTCAAACTCATAACTTTAACTTATTCAGTTTTTGAAAGACCATTCGTAATAAGAAATCTTGCCTTAGCATTTGCCTCATGTGCCTTGATCTCTACACTTGTACTTGGACCATTTTGAGGTGGACCATATGCAGTCTTGTATGTTTTTTCAACTTCAAATCCATGTGATCCTAGATAGCCTTCCATTTGTGTTTTCTAGAATGCATAATTTGTGCCATCGAATTTAGGGCAATCCAAACTAATCTTGCTCGCCATCCCAGATCTACCTTAAGTGATTAAGCTCTTCTTCCAAGGAACCTTGCTTTGATACCAATTGTTGAACAAGACAACTGAGGGGGGGGTGAATTAGTTGTAGAAAATTTAACCTTTAAAACTCTCAACATAAGTTAGATCTATAAGTATTCACAAAACCTTTACTCCGATAACGTGTTTAATCATTAAATGCAAAAATTGAAATTGAAAGTGGTAAAACCATGCACATTGAAACACCAAATTTACGTGGAAAACCCAATGAGGGAAAAACCACGATGAGGATTAGCTCACAATATAAAGAATTCCAAAACCGAATACAAAGGATCACTGCCAGAGAGGCTCACTGCCAGAATAGGACACACTTTCCAATGAGGGATCACTGCCATATAATTACAAAGAAGATAGAAGAGAATTTTTATAAAGAGAAACACTTCTCAATGCAACAAGGAGTCCACCATAGTTTCTCACACACTTTCATAGTCTTATATGAAATATATCAGATGCCTTTAGCTCACTACCTTTAGGAATGCTAATATGAAGTTCATAGTGCTCTACTTAGATTTACATCACTCTTCGCATCTATCTTGCTTCATCCTCTGTTTTTTTTAATCTTGCATCAACACCATACATATTTATATCAGGTTCTATCTCAAAAAAAAATTCTAATGTTGGCCACTAGCCGTTATACATTCAAATTTGAAATAGGTCGACACCTAAACATTCTCATGGTGGATAGGAATGAAAGGTGACCTACATAAATCCTTAATTAGGACCCAAATATATCCCAACATGCTTTCACAAGTCTCACATGTAGTGTTAAACATAAGGTCAACCAATACCTGTGTAAAACACCATAAACATTAAGTACATGCTTCCTTAGATCAAGTCGAATGTTTTAGACAACATAATTCACTTGAACTCAATCTAGAACAATCCATGAACTACTTAAGATTCATCAAATAATTCAATCAAACTTCCCATCAACAACTACTTTAACTGAGAATAATTGATAACCCTTGTTTGCTTACTGGTAAATGAAACTTACACTACACTGCATCAAATCAAGTAAAACTTGATCATAGAAAGATAAAAACATTATAAGAAACTTCCCAAATCTGCAGAACTTGAATCCAAATAGTGGAGAAATGTGGAGCAAATACATTTCTTTCAAATAGTAGAAAACATCACTGAACAACTAGTTCACATATTGGTGAAAGTATCTCTCACTGTATAATGATCCAAACACCCAAATTTTGAATATAGTAGCTACCAAAAACCATGAACAATACCTTAGTTCTACACAAACATAAAACCAACATAGAAGAAACATGAATCACATCCCGGAGCATACACTGAATACCTGTAAGACACTGTTTTCTCTATTTATCGTAATTTCTCAAAATCACTTGGAGACCAAGTACCAGAGACATCATTTCAGCACATTACTTCAGTTTGACAGATTTCTAGACATAACAACATAATAATAACTCCATGTAATCACAACACTTCTTCAACATCTTAGCTATACATGCACAAACTGCAAACCTTCTTTATTTCAATTTTCTTAATATCCTCGACATATACAATCAATAACCAACTTCTTCTACACATAGTTGAAATCAATGACAACACCAACCAGTTGACATCAATGACAACACTTTCATACTTTCAACAGTTGGAAGAACAAAGTTTTGAAGCTTGGTGGGACAAAGTTTAACATAACTGAAGAAATCATTGCTAAGATTATGGGTTTGTCCACCGAGGGAAGGAACGTCTATAGGGATAAGAAAGAGTCGAGTGTGGCCATGAAATTTTTCTTCAAGGATGATGAAAGGAAAAAATTAGAGAGGGTGAAATTTGGGGGTTATCTTTGTAGCTCTATCAAGGCAATATGTGGAGACGTGGTTGAAGAAATAATGAGGTATTTTATGCTTGATGGGCATTTTCTGTTCTGTCTGGGTACCATTTTGTTTTTCTTAATCACTTCAAGCATAGAAAAAAAGGTTTCCTTTCCTTTTTATTTGCTTGTTTCCCTAGAGAGAGGTATAAGAGACCATAAAAAAAATCCTAAGAACCTTGTAATCCATGAGGGTTTAATCCTCTGAATGTCAGAGTATGCTAAGTCTTATACTATTCCTAATCAACCTAAGAAGGTTTCTAAAGGTTGGAAAAAGAAGCATGATTCATTGTATGACACTGGGTCTGAATTTGGGTCAGCTGATGAGAAGTATGTGCCTAGTTCAGAAGCCTCCATGGAGGTTTATTCAAAGCTTCCTGCTTCCTTTGAGGGTAAGAGAAATAAGAAGGGGCAATCACCCAAAAACCCTAATTCCGAAGAGTATACTACAAGTAGTGAAGAGGAGGAGGAATCTAATCACCCCTTTGAAACTCAAAAAGCCAAACTGGTAAAGTCTCTAGGTGGTAAGAAATTTAAGGGTGATTCCTCGGGTAAGAATAAAGTGATGGAAAATGTTGTGGGGGATAAGGTTGGGGATCCCTCTATGACTGGTTTGAAGAGGAAGGTGGGTTTGAAGGATGAGAGCTCTCAAAAGAAGTCTAAGTGGAAAGTGCACCTAAACCAGGAGGAGACTGTTAGTATTGGAGCTATTTCTCCTAATGTTGGGCCTCTACAAGTTGTTGGTAGTATGGAGAATGAGAAGGAGTAGGAGCAGGGTAGGAATGTGGTTGCTGAGATCGAGAGTACCATGCACAAAATTAAGGTTCCTGGTGCTTGTCTGAAAGGGAAGGATGCTCTTGGGAATAAAAATGTCAGTAGGCATTCTCTAGAGGATTGGGCAGATGATAGGGATTTCTTCAATTGTAATAGGGAGGACTTTCCCAATGTGCTTGGTATGGAAAAAGATGAATCCTTAACTCTCTTTAGGATTATTAAGTGGGATTTCAATGAACTAAACCTCACAAATGTGAAGGTTCTATCTTTGGTAAATAATGTGGGGGAGTCCTCTACTCCTAAGGAGCCTTCTGTCTAGACCCAAGTTAATCAGTTAGTTGATGCAATGAAAATTGTCACTGATGAGATGTTGAAGATGAAAAAAGCCTTTGAATTGAGAATTGCAGTTTTGGAAGATAAAATAGATCGTGCTTATCAAAAGCTGGAAAAGGTTGTTGACGTTAGTAAGACTGCAATGTGTTATGAAGTTGAGGGGTTGTGTTTCTAGAATGAGAAAGCTAAGAAGTGGTTGGGGGAAGTGTATGGTGTGAAAGATGTTATGGATGATGCAGTTGATCTCCTTAGTGTTTAGAAAAAAAGGGGTTAGTGAGAAGGGTCCTTGTATTAAGACTCATAACAAAACCAAGTTGAATGTTGGGATCCCTGCTTGGAAGGTCATTGAGGTTATGAATATGCACCAAAAGATTATTGACAGTGATTTGGAAGCTACTGATATTTTGAAGAATCTGTAGTCTTTTGTTGTTTTTGTTCCTCTTTTTGGCTGGTGTTTTGTTGGTTTTTTGTTGTTTGTTGGTTGCTCGTTTTATTTTTGATTATCTGTTAAATTAGTGGTCCTTTTTGTGAAGGGTTTCGAGGTCCCTTAAATACCTATTTTACCTATAATAAAAAATAATGGTGAATCCTCTAAACATGCATTTTTTTTTTGTTGCAAAAATACAAATGGAGACCTAAACAACAAAATGGGTAGAGATAAATTTAGCCCTCTGCTATTTTTTTCATTTATTTTCATACAGATTTGTACGGTACCACCGAGTATAGTGACAAAACAAAGAATAAAAATTCAAATTTATCAAAATTAATGAAATGAGAGGTATTTTTCATTTATCAAGCCTTTTAGACGTAATGGTAGTCTTTATTTAGCTCCATGATGCTCTAATGATGGGGATATATGTAGGAGTCACCTTAACGTGGGAATAAACATGCTCTCATGGCTTTGATACCATGTTGAAAAATGCCAAGATTTGAAAGTGCAAATTTATAAACTTCCACAAGTGAAATGATGAGCACAATAGAATATATCATATAGAAATGAGAGTGTAAATATAATGATGAGCCTTTCTTATATAGGCAAGGATGAGGAGATGAGAAGGCATTAGTGGAACTCTAGCTATCCCTCCAAAGGTACAACACTTGTGAGCCCACTTGACAAGTGTGTGATCAAGTGGAAAGTTTGCATGCAATAGGTGTCTAAAATGACAAGGACACATGCCTCAACAATATGAAGTGAGACAAAAGCATGAAATATCCTAAGTAAACTTAAGAGAAGTGTGAATAGGTCAATCTTAAAAAGTGATATCCTAACTAGATATATAAAGACATTATTTACAATCATTAAACACTAACCCTAACCCTTATTAAACCCTAACAAACTATAAACACTAACCCTGACCCTAATTGAACCTTAACCCTAAGGGAACACTAACCCTAATTGAACTATAAATCTAACCCTAATTATGCTCCAACTCTAATTAAACCCTAACCCTAACCCTATTTGTGACCCTAATCATGATTGCACCCTAACCCCAAACCTAACCTTAATTGAACCCTAACCCTTATTAAACCCTAATCTAAATTGAAGCCTAACCCTAACTGTAACCTTCATTAAAATCTAACCCTAACTCTAATTGAACCCTAACTGTAACCCTAACCTTAATTTTGATTGTACCCTAACCCTTATTAACCCCTAACCATAACTCTATTTGAAGGCTAAATCTAATTAAATTATAACCCTAACCCTAATTTTAATCAAACTTTAACCCCAATTAAATGTTAACCCTATTTGAATCCTAAAATTATCATAATTGTACCCTAAGCCTAGCCCAATTTGAACCCTAATTAAACCCTAACCCTAATTCTAACTGAATTCCAACCCTAACTCTAAACCCTAATTAAATCCCAAACCTAATTGAACCTTAATCCTAACCCTAAACCTTATCTTGATTGAACCATAACCCTAATTGAACCATAACCCTAATCTTGATTGCACCCTAACCTTAACCCTAATTGAACCCTAACCCTAACCCTAACCCTAACCTTGATTACACCCCAACCCTAATTCTAACCCTATTAGCCCAATTTGAGCCATAATTATACCCTAATGAAGTCCTAACTCTAATTCTAAGAAATCACCCTAATTAAATCATAACCCTAATTTAAGCAATAGTAGGTTATTGTAACAAATCTAAAAAATCATTAGATAAAGCATAAAATAGGTTCATTGTACAATACTACAACAATACTAAGTATTTACTCATTGGCTAAGATAATGCAACTTATCAAATTCATTTGAGGAAGGTCTAATTTAACTATGTATCACACATCTATACCTTGCACCAATATTTTATCATTCATATGCTTATTGGCCAATGAAAGGTTCGTGATTAGACTAATTCGAGTTCTGATGCTCATGTCTTTGTGCTCTTATCCTAATAGGGATCATCTAAAAGATCTTTTATGAATATTAAAGGTGTAATAATTCAATATTGGTCCTATGATCCTTACCAAATGCTATCTCATTTCTAGTCATAACCATGACACTTTCATCCTTTCTTGCTATAAAATAATATCAATTACACATTATAGATGAAAGGGAGCTATCATAAAAGAGGTTAGACATTTGGCAACATATTGATAATCAAAATATTTGTAAGCATTGTATTACATATCAGCTCATAATATATTGTTTAAAGGAATGTACATGATGTTTGTGATAGTGTTTCATTATAGTTTAAGATTAGTGTTTGAACCTACGTTTTCCCTTGTAAAAAAATAATTTGATATAATTCAAATTGTAAATCAATAAAATTGTAATTCTATTCATATCATGAATGCTAAATTTTATTTTCCAATGTTAATAATCTGAGACTTTTTAGTTAAAACTACATTATGGAATAACTCTTAACCAAACCCTCTAAACATGATTGTATCCTTGAATATAGTCATTTGCATAATTATATGAGCTCTAGAATTTGAATAGACTGTCTAGTAATTTTAAGAAGACTCAATTCAAAATTTTGATTGGAACATTCATTAATTTACACACTAAAATAATCTTAATTAAGATTTAAATGTTCTTTTATTTACTTAAATACCTTTGGATGATTGATTTACTTAAATTCCCAATCATCATGGTGTATCATCTAATCAAAAGAGATGAGAATTTAAATCATTATATTTTACAATCTACATATACATACAAAACATAAATGTTCAAGATAAGATTTTGACAAAATAGAAGGGTGTGTCCAAAAAATATAATAGTAAGAGAAGTAAAAACTTCTAATAAGTTTAATTATATTAAAGGTGTTCTCTATCTGAAGAAGACCGAGTTAAATTGTTAAATCGACGATTCACGTTTTCAAAAAAATACATTCAAGACGATTGCTCTGTGTACAATCGTTCGATTGTTTACTACCAATTTTTTTTTCATGTGCATACTTGTGCAAAATATTCAGATAAGTTACTCACAAAATTTAAATGCCCATCTTCCTTCGCATAACATCCCCTTATATTTCACATCACCTGATCATCGTGTTGGCCGATATGAATTCCAATGCATTTATCACAACTCCTCAAGATCATATTGATTTTGTATCCTCATTGTAAGGTTTCGTTATATTTTACCTATAAACTCTACCCATTCGTTATATTTTACCTACAAACTCTACCCATGAGAAAAAGATTCTACGATAATTAATCTAATTTACCAACCACCACTCTAAGTAGGCAAGGACTTCATCTCATGTGTCGATAGCAAATGTAGTTAAAATGTATTAACATTATAGAAAGATTGAAAAAATCTTTTTATAGAACACAATGCTTTGCTTGTCTATATACCAAGATTTGACAATCTATATAAAAAAAAACCTTAAATGTTTTTGAAAATATATCATTTTAGAATTAAATTGAATTATATCATGATTTTTCTCATCTGCTGATTTTTTTAAAGTAACAAATTTAATTACTTTTTCTTTCGTTTTACATGCGATGACATGTTAAACAAATTTCTTCAATTATTTGTTCTTTTGAATTGGTAATTTTGGCTTACGGTCATGTACATTAGATTATAATAAATTATATTATATATTGTATTATACTATTATATTATATTTTATATATTGTACAATAAGACAATATTATATTACATTATATTATAGTATTCTATGTTATATTATATATTTTTTTGTTCAGTAATGAGAGGATTGTATTACTGTATGCCAAAAAATTACAAATGTTTGTATATGCAAGAGCCAACCAAATTTTGTAGTACCAGACCACCACGAAAGCAAGCCCCTACCACCTATCAACCACCAAATACCCCAACATGCATGAAAGGAGAGGACAAAATTTAACACATCTTAAACAAAAATGCCTTTAGCCAGGCATATACCACCATACATAGACCCATAGCCAATACCCAAAAACCACAGACCCAAACATCCTAACCCCAGACACCCCCATCACATATAGCTATTGGCCTTCACAAAGGCATCAAATTCAACAACCCATTCAAAGCCCTCTGCTTCCACCATCCATAACATCTTTTTCAGGTAGTTTACTCCAACCGCAACAATCATCCTATGGCAGACCAATGCCATGCCTTTCAGGTCCAAAAGGAAAGGATATATTTTTATGACCTCGCCCTGCTTCCCTACCATCTCCAAATCCTTAGGTCTCGACACCTCGACCCATGGAATTGCTACCTTTAGATTTTCTTCTAGCCCCTCCATCAACCCCTTTTTAAAAAGTTTACAAACTAGAGCCTTAGCTTCGTCCTTAGTCGTGTGGATATCCAGCAGATAAGCGAAGAATCTTGACACCACTTGAGAATTCACCTGGGGAGTCTCGTGTGTCGCTAAATGCCCCTTCCCCAAAACCATTATAATGACCACCATCGTATGCAGATCGATATTCAGAAGAATGCGCTTAAGGTGTTGATTGGTGACACCATCAAAAGCAATTTGTCACTCCTTGCTCCCCAATTGAATTGGGGTATCGGCCCCAAAGTTGACCAAGGAATCAATTGACATGTGCATTGTGAATTTCAATTTCTTCACCATTGAGAGCTAACTCCAAACTTTCCTAGAGCCGAAAGAAAAGGAAAACGCAAAACTAGAATACTACCTTTGAGATGGCTATCACCTTAAAAGCGTGCAAAGTTATTACGCTATATAAAGTAGTGTTTGCCAACTTGTATGGCCCAAACCTCTAAAACCTGTCGCCATTTGGTGTCATGGGTACACCAATACATATGAAGGCAAAACATGAAGCCCACGAGTGTTATATGCTCATCCCATCTGGGTACGGTGAATCTGCCTCATTATTACCTTTCACTTGCGGAGATACAGATGTGGAGCCATGTGAAGCGAGCTGATGGGGCACTTTAATCACCTGTTCTCACCCCTTTTATCAGACTTTCCACAACCCCATGTAGAAAGTCACCCACCCTTCCTCCCATTCTATGTTATATTATATTATATTATCTTAATTATTATAAATATATTATATATTATATTACTATATAATATATTATAGTATAATAAATATACTATCCTATATATTATATTATATTATATATATAAGAGAGGAAAAAAGAGAAAGAGGAAAAGATAAGGGAGGATAAATATAGACATAAATAAGAGAGAGAGGGGAAGATGGATTAAGAGATAATGAGAAACATAGAGATAAAGAGTGAGACAAAGATACAAAGAGCTCTCTCTTTCTCTTCCCATCTCTCTCTCTCTTTATAAATATCCATCTATCTACCTCTCTCTCTATATAATTTCTTGTAGTGTCGTAAATTATCACCCTTGACAATTTCACACTATGTTTTGCTCCCTCTTAAGTAATTGGACCTAATTGAACACCTAATTTCTTAAATTATGCATTTTGTGGCCTATTTTAACAATTACCAGCTAATTGTAAGTAGAAAACAAATGCATTCATTTAATACTTTGTCCTCAACACTTTAATTTCTGAAAAATAGGGCAGGGACACAGTCACTTAGGACGATTTAGTCCCCCTATTTTGGCTCCAAATTTGAATATGTCGGTGCCAGTATTTTATTATTTGAATTTCAAAGGTCCAAAGTTGGTTGTCAAGATGTAATTTTTGAGAAATTAGAATAATTGCATATAAATACCTAGTTATTGTATCATTTGAAATCAATCTAGAAATTATTGACAAATTTGGTGATCAAGAGCATATTTACTGAAGCAATTCAATATCAAAGCATCATGTCAAAGTGTATGTGAGTTTTTTCATTCTTATGTTATCATATTGTTTATGAGATCTAAATCTTTTATGTCTTCAAGCAAGTCAAGCCATCAAAAATCAAGCCTTGAGGAGATTTGTATGACTTTAGTCCTTCAAGGAAGCCATTTTTGGAAGTTAAAACACTAACATGGGGTTTGACTAAGGCAAGCCCCTATATGGCACAACTCTTCCTCTCTCTTTGAATGCGCAAGTTTCAAATTTGAAGAATATTGGTAGAAGTTGAAGGTCAAATGTCCACAATCAAACCCTATACCTTGACAATAAATGAAAACTCAATTATAGAAATATCCGACGGTGTGACAAGTGGAAACAAAAGGCTTTGATTTGGCACCGGAGGACTATGAAATTAGATCTGGAATCCTCCTATTGGGACATAGTCACCCAATTCAACTTTGTCCTCAAAAATATGCTCCAAATTCATATCACAAGTGCACAATGTCCTGCTCTATCCATTTCTACAGTTTGAATTTATCTGTGACTTTTTGTGTTTACTTTATTTGCATCAAAATTGGAATTTGCATCATTAGACTAGTTGAATCATTGTATTTCATCCCTAAATTCATCCTAGGTTTGGTCAAGGGCAAGTTGACTCACCTTCCGAGTTGCAAGTCAGACTTATACCTTGTCCAAACTCATCAAACCCGCGCTACCTCAATCCTTCAACAAAATCTTAGAAAAAGTGCCCAACCCTAAAGTTCAAATACTAGGGAGCATCACTTTTTCACCATTTCACTTCCTATATCTATTTTTCTATCCCTCCATCTCTCCCTCCCTCTCTATTTATCTATCTCTACTTCTCTTTGTTTGTATTCCACTCTATCTCTCTCCTTCTTCCCTTTTCTCTCTTTATATCTCTCTCTCTATCACTCTATCTGACCATCTATATCTCTTTGTATCTCCCCCTCTCTCTCTTCCTTTGCATCTCTCCATCTCTTCTTCTCTATATCTCCCTCTTTATCTCCTTATCTCTCTCCATCTTTATCTCTCGCTCTACCTATCTCTCTCCCTCTCTCTCCCCTCTTCTTCTCTCTTCCCCCCTCTCTACCTATTTCTCTCCCTCTCTCCCCTCTCTTCTCTTTCTCCCTCATCTACCCATCTCTCTCTCTCCCCATATTTCCCTTCCTCACTTCCTCCCTATCCCCCCTATGTATCTCTTTATCTTTACCCCTCTCTCCCTTTCCCTTCCCATGTATCTCCATATTTCCCTCTCTCTGTATCATCCTCTTATTATCTCCCTATCCTCTCCCCTCTATCTCTTTCTCTCCCTCTCCCTCTCCCTCTCCCTCTCTATCTATTCTTCTCTATATCCCTATCGCTCTCCATCTTTATCTCTCCCTCTACCTCTCTTTATCTCTCTATCTATTTCTATCTCTTCCTCTCTATCTCCCTATCACTCTCCATCTTTATCTCTTCCTCTACCTCTTTTTATCTCTCTATCTATTTCTATCTCTTTCTCTCTATCTCCCTATCGCTCATCTTTATCTCTCCCTCTAGCTTTCTTTATCTCTCTATCTATTTCTCTCCCTCTTCCTTTCTTTATTTTCCTCTCTCCCCTTCTATCTTTAGACATGTCTCCCTCTCTCTATCCATCCCTCTCCCTCTTCCTAGATCTTTATACCTATATCTTTTTGCCTTTGTATCTCTATCTCTCCATATTTCTTCTTCCATATCTCCCTCTATCTCTACCTCATTATAACTCCATCTCTCTCGACCCCTATACCTCTCCCTCTCTCTACCTCTCTTTGCATATCACTTCCTATCTCTATCTTCATTTTTCTATCTTCTCCTCTCTCCCCCTCTATATGTTTATCTCTCACTCTCCTCTATATTCTTCTCCTTATAGATCTCCATTTCCATCTCCATCTCTATCTTCCTCGCCTTCCTCCCGCTCCCGCTTCCCCACTCTATCTCTCCCTCTCTCTCCCTATTGCAAACAACATGAGCTTGTTGGTAATAGAGCTTAATTATCTTCTTGATTCAAAAGTTTTGTTTGTCTTTTTTGAATCCCTAATTATCTTCTTAATTGACCTTCCATATCTTTTTGACGTACCCATTGTACACCAAGGTGTGATTGCTAGTTCTAGTTGAGCCATATGAATGCAATTATCTTAAATCAACAACTTTTATTGCATACATAAATATAATTATTTTTACGTCGAAGGCGTGTCCCTATATGAACTTTCCAAGTTCATTTTCTCCTCAATAGTTGAAACGTAAGAAAAGGCCCTAGTTGACAGTGAAACAAATCTCAGCCGTCCATCATTTTTTATCATTTTTCGACTCTTTTTTGCCGTTTTTCGACTGTTTTCCCCATTTTTCTAGCCAAATCTCAGTCGTTTATCATTTTTTGCCATTTTTTGGGTTGTTTGCTACTGATCTGCTTTCAATGAGGCTTTCATGAGGGTTTTATTATTATTTAATTATCTTCAATGAAATTTTAAATTTCGTAGGCTTTGATGAGGGTTTTATTATTCTTTAACTATCTTCAATGAAATTTTAAAATCCACGTCGGTATATGGAATGTGCCATTTATTAAGTACCGTTAATTTAATTAGAGCGTGTTAATTTATATTAATTAATTCTAAGTAATGTTTATTGGAGAATGGATTTTAAAATATTATTAAATTATATATATGGTTAAAATAAAATAATTTAATACAAATTAATATTCATTGTGTCCTTTTTTGTTTTTGTTTGTTGGATTTTATTTTTTTTGGATTTTTAGGATATACAAATTTGAATATATAATATTTGATATACCATTTTTAAAGATATTTATATAAATATTTTAGAAATTTAAAAATACCATTTTAAAGATATTAAGATATTAAGAAATTTGAATATAGAATATTTGATATATCATTTTTAAAGATATTTATATAAATATTTGAGAAATTTAAAAATACCATTTTTAATTTTATATTTTCAACTTTTATAGATTAATTAGTATAAGTTATGATAAAATGTATTTGCTTTGAACAATAATTATATTAAGATCTTTTAATTTATTTATTTTAATGGTGAAATGATAGTTTAAATTATATCGATTATTAATGAAGAAGAGTGTTATGTTATAATTGATTAAAATATAAACTTGTATAGATATCTTAAATACATTTATTTAAAAATATATATAAAAATCAATTTGAAATTATTTTATTTTATTTTACTTTGGAATTGTTTTATTTATTACATATATGGAGACATAAATTTTATGTACTAAAATATTATATTTGTTATTAAATAATAGTATTTTGATTTGTAAATGATTTCAAATTTAAGATAAAAGATAAGATTTTTTGTTTGCACTTTAGTTCTTGTTGCAATTGTAGATTGCTTCCACATTAACTAACAATAATATAATTTAAATTTAGTTTAATTTTTTTTTTAAAGTTTATTTTTAAAACTAAAAAAATAGTTTAACAATCAATGAACTAATTCAAATTTAGTTTATTTTCTTTTTAAAGTTTATTTTTAAAACTAAAAAACTAGTTTAACAATCAATGAACTCTTTAATTTATAAGTTTTACTATATTTTTGTAACTCTCAAATTAAATTTAAAAAATTAATAATAGAAATAATTATTAAATATTTATGTTGAAGACGTGTCCTTATTTGAGATTGTCCAACAAAGTTTGTCTATTATAGAGTATGTCTATTAAAATGAAAATTACGACCTAATAATGAGCACATTTAGGTTTTAACATTATGACACCCTTTATCCTACACAGTTAAGTATATATTAACATAAGTAATAAATAATATAAATTTAATATAATAAAAAAACATTATAAATATATAATTATATTATTATATATTATTATATATATTAATTACTAATTACTAATTATTATATTCTTATTTAATACAAATATAATTAGTATATTATATATTAATAATAATAAAATATTTTTATTTAATACAAAATAAAATAAATAATATTATAATAGTAGTAATAATAATAAAATATATATAGATGTGATAGGAAAAATGGCGCACTCCGCTTTGAATATTTCAGCAGCTCTTGCAACCTTCGTTTAGAATCTCCAAGGGCGCTCCAGTGTGACAGACCAAGGCTTGGTGGGTTCCGGAGGTGCGTTGCTAGCGTCCTCATGTCCTATGACAGATCCAGAGGCGTTTGAATATTCACGTGGATATCCGTGGGAGGGAAGAGGAAGCCCTCTCCATTTTTCTCCATCGGTTGGCTCTTTGCTCTCGGGTGGGGGCGTTTTGCATCTAAATGATGGCGGAAAGAGTCTTGATGACCATCTTCCTCATTCCACAACGGCTGGCATTCAGAATCAGGACGCTATTGGGGGTAACCCAAAGAAATTTTTTGTGGATGCCCTTGCCGAACACTCCGTTTCTCCATGAAATTTTCATGGGACGACTGGCAACTTCGGCTTGCGGGATTCTGGTTTGCCTCTCACAACACACTCTTCTAATCCCCAAATGTCTTATGGCAGTGCTTCAGTGAGTCCTCCCTTTGTTGTTTGGCTTTCATCCTCTCCAGAAATCTGTCTAAATGACTTCGCCTGTGACAGAGAGAATATTTTGATGGATCATGCCCTAATATGTCGGTTCACAAAGGTGTGGCCTAAACTCTGTGATCTCCATTCATGGATTGATGCAAATTGGAAGGCCTATTTGGAGGATGAAATCAATATTTATCCATGTGCCAAGGGGTTTTTCATCTTAGAGTTTGAATCAATGGAAGATAAAGAAATGGTGCTCAACACTGGTCTGTGGTTTTTCAATGGCATTTTTTTATGCATGAAACCTTGGTTCCCCCTCTTTGACCCATGTACAGATACTTGTTCAACAAAATTCTTGTGGATGTGTTTGCCCTACCTCCCTTTACAATTTTGGGAAGTTGGCTGCTTGAAAGCAATCGACAATGGCCTGGGAAAATATCACTGCCTCTCAAAAGAGACAATCAACTACGAAAATTCAACCTTTGCTCGCTTATGTGTTGAGATGGATGTCTCAAAAGGTCTTCCGGCAGAAATATTTCTCAAAGTTGGAAAGAGACGTTGGTGTCAGCCAATAGATTACGAAAAGATTGCATTCAGGTGTAGAATCTGTTTTGCCACAAACCATGGTACTGCTTAGTGCAGAAGAAGACGGACGGGGGGGGGGCAAACCAATGGTGCCCCTTTTTACAAACCCTCATTGTGGGAGGGAGCTGATTCTCGCCACTACGCCATTTCTCCTCCTACAAATCCTACAACTCCTTCTACTCCCTCTATTCATTGTTCGGCTCCTACTCGGTCCTCCGACATGCCCACTGAGATGGGTAACTTTCTTGAGAACGTTTCAAACTCACAATCAAAAGTTACATGTGATGTGGTTTCCCCTCCATCCCTGGAGGTTTTCAACTCTCCTATCTTCTCTGGTGGTCATTTCGCAAGGTAAATATTCTGATACAAGCATAGCAATTGTCTCCTTAGTTCCTCTAGAGTCTTCATAGTCGGTTGTCAATGTGTGTGTTGAGGTTCCCCCTATATCTCCAACAACCATATGTAACGATAAAAAGAACAAGATAGGGTGTATGACATCGGTCCTCACCTCTGAAACAAAACAAGACTAGACCAAAGTCAGGCGGAAGAAATCTCTTCCCTCAATCCGAACGACACTAAGATCTTCAAAGAAAACGCTTCATTGATTATTATGTAAGCAGTAGGTATGGAGTGCCCACTGTGGGTAGCCTTGTGTTGCGCCCCTGGTGGCAAGGGCTTGCATCTTCTCTATTCTATATTTTTTGATTCGTGTTTTATGGGTGTTGTCCCCTTGACGGTACTTACTTATAAAAAAATAAAAAATAAACAATATCATTTTAAAAATATCTACCAATTGATCTCATGTACTACACAAATACATGAAAAAAAACATAAACCACATTTTCCCGTAATTGACCTTCCACACCTCTTCGACATACCCATTGCACCATTGCACACCAAGGTGAATGAATGAATGGATGGATTTTAATGGTGTCCACGAGACCATCAATCTATGGGACCCAGCGTCGAAACTTTAACCATTTTCAAGTTCTTTTCCATGTCCGCCCTCCTATTAAAGATCTTGACCAGGAAGCCAACAATATTGAGGAGCCTAGTCTCCTTAAAGAGCTCATTTAGATTGTACACCTTCAAATTGTCTTCATACTGGATACGGATATCATCATAAGCAACACACTCAATGATGAAGTGCTACTCAGTCTCCACGACCCCTTTGCTGCAAAAAATACAAGTTCTTTGTTCCCAGGCTTCCTTGGGGACAACCCACCTACCTGTCTCACATCGAAGATGGTGCGACCCAATTCTCAATTGAGTGATCAAAATCCTAGCCTTGCCTTTAATTGCAACCTTTAGGTAGTCTTTCTCATTGTGCTCCCATGTGGGGTTGAACTCCTGGATATAATGTGTCTTTTAACGACCAACTTGCTTAGTCCTTATAGTAAACTTAAACTTTTCTAGCACACACTTTTTTATCTCAGCGTTCGTGTTGGGGCACTCATGCAACTTAATGTTCCATTTGCTTAACCATTTGCTATTTTGCTTCATCCAAGTCTTCTTTCTACGGTTTAGCTCCTCCACAACAACCATTTTGGGCCAACGATGTGTCTCCATGCTCTCAATTTTTTATAAGTAATTTATTAATCGAATGATTGCAGATGCCTCCAGTGGGAACGTACTAGTTCTAGCCAAGAGAATCTTGTACTAAATCAAGGATTTGACTTTGATGCTAGTAGTGATCAAATGCTTTTGAATTCTTTCAACTTGTCTCCACTTGTGGTTTGACATGCTACCCCCCCAAACCTCACACCCATAAAGGACAACTGACGCCACCAACAAACCAAAAAGGGTTTTCTTTGTTTTCCAATCCCATAACTCCATTGTCCTACATTTGTTCTATAGTAAATAGGATGCCCTCCAACCACCTTGAATCCTTTTCGCTCTGCAAGTCTCCCAACCAAGCCTATTATGAAAATCAATACCCAAATACTTGTATTCTTCCACCACCTCCAGAGAGCTGCCTTCAAAAATGAAATTAAACTGTTGCTTCTTCCTTTTCAAAGAAAAGATCATGATTTTGGTTTTGCTGGTGTTAACTTGCATTCCAACCTCTTGGCAAAAAATTTCGAGAGCCTTTAAATGCTCTCTTAAACCAGGAGCAGATTTTGCAATTAAGATAAGATCATCTACGTATAAAAGTAACTTCACCACATATCTAGCTAGATGAATACCCTCTCCAACAGTTTTGTTTAACCATTCTTCAAGCTTATCAATATATAAGCCAAACAAGGTGGGAGACAAGGAACAACCTTGTTTGACCCCAATGTCACTACCAAAGCATTCAAACATACCATCTTTTGTTCTAATTTTAGCTCTAACTTTCTCATAAAGTTTATGAACTGCCGCTTTAAGCTCATCAGGAATACCAAGTTCCTCCATTCTGTTCTAGAGTTTGTCTCGATGCACCGTGTCAAAGGCTTTTTTGAAATCAACGAAACAACAAAAAGTTTCATCCCCTTGGGTGTCCCAAGATTTTTCAACGAAGTGTCTAAGTGTGATGCAATGATCTATGGTGGAATGCTTTGGTTTGAAACCAACCCGCCCTTTTGCCCTTTACCTTCCTTTTCAGCCCAATTACTGATTCTGCGTTCTAACATGCTCCCATATAGTTTATCAAGAAGTGGGTTGACCATGATAGTACAATAGTTAGAAGGATTATAGATATCCCCACTTTTGTGTAAGGGAATGACCACACTGGTAGTCCCTTCAACTGGAAAGCCATTTTGAGTAATGTTATTAAAGAGGTATTTGATGTGAGGTGTGAGGAGCTCACAACCCCACTTAAAAAATTCAGCTTGCAACCCATCAATGTCTTGAGCCTTACTGCTTGCGAGATTTTTTATACCTTTCTTGATATCTTCTTCCGAGAAGAGCTCTCTTGAGGTATGAATTAAAGGGGGCATGCTTTTCTCCATTGGCCGTTCATACAAGAGCTTCACATATTCTAGCCACTGCATCCCAGTGATATTATTTTCCACCTGACTCTTCTTTTGCTACAACTCTCTCCAAAAGCTTTTGGAGTTGTGTTTACCCATAGAAATTAACTCCTTCCTTCTTAAATTCACATAGAATTATTTTTAAGATTTTACCAACTTCTCGTAGTTTTCTTTAGTTTCTTTGTTTGACATATTCTTTTTGACCAATCTCTTTGCTGCCTTGCAATTCTCATCATACCATGGATTAGAAGGAAAAGTATTTGAAATCCCCTTCTTGGTTCGAGATCTCTTATAACCTTCAAGAGCTTTGTGAATTAGAGGGACCAACATATTGCTGCTAATGTAATCATTTTTTCATTGCATGGTATATTTTTTCTTTCTTGAAGTTGATGATCCAACGCAACAACAAAGATTTCTTGATTTTCATGATTCACACGGATTTTGCCTTGTGAATGAGCCTTCTTATGAGAATGGTGAGTTTTCCTTTCTTGTTGGTTGCCTTCATGAATGCCAAACTTAACAAAAAAAGGCATATGATCAAAATTTAGACCAATGGGACAACACACAATATTGAACTCCAATAGTCTAGAGATAGAGTTTTGAGAGTATAACACATAGTCCACCACACTTTGCCCATTGTAGGTTTTGCAAGTGATATCGCTAAAATCCGACCACATTTTCATACCATTACAAATCACCATGCCATATAAGCTACATAAACCAAGTAGCTTCACTCTAAAGTGTGACACACCCCCACTACCATCTTGTAAGGTTCTTTCCCAAAGCTGAACCTCCGCTTCCTCTAGCCAAAGAGGGTTGTTGTCTTCCCCCCCATTACTACCTAACTGAATGGATTGATTGTTGGCCGTCCTGACAATAAAATCCCCCATTAGCACTATTTCTCTCGAAAAACTAAAAACAGAAATGTCCTTTTTTAAAACAACAAACGGATCTTCATTATTCATCTTTCTCTTCTTGTAAATCGTTGAATTTTTAGAGACAAAGTAATATGTAGCCAAATTATAGTCCCATTTTCATTTCTTTTTAGCCATATAAACTGCTTGTTTGGATCCACTTTTTCAACTTTTATTATCGCTCCCCAAGCTGCAATCCCACCTGTTTCATTCCAACAGGTAATCAAATGGACCACTCGCCATACTCGGCTGCAACGCGGAATTATTCTGAGCACACCACAAACCCAACTTAATCATTCGCTATCCCAACTTAATTATTCTGTCCAACGCCTCCCCTTCCTCTGTTGAAGCCGATCCAAGTTGACTGTCAAACAGATCCGCCAATATCACCTGTTTCATCTTTTCCAAGGCAATAGAAGGCAAATGCCACTGTGCGCACATATCTGTGATGTATCCACAACCCGGCGTCCTATCAGGATTTCCAGAAGCACCATTCCGTAAAAACCTCAGAAACATCCCGGCATCTATACGAGCGACGTATATTGTGCTCTCTTTTACGACAAGACAATCATCGTCACGGCTAACTTGTGTCGGTGTGAGTGTATTCGGCGGCATGAAATATTTTTAACAAAACGTCGTTGATTCCAGCCGATATAAAAAAAATGGCGATAGGGCGAACCCTGTCTCTGGCAAGGGCAGTAGCAGAAAGGATTGTAGAGGCGCCAACCGTAAGAGCGAGGCGAGAGGCATTGACGTTGACGGACACGGCGGCTAACAGAATTCGTCAACTGCTCGAATTGCGACAGAAACCCTTCTTGAGATTGGGGGTCAAGGCTCGCGGATGCAATGGACTCTCTTATACCCTTAATTATGCAGGTAACCTAATAACAGTATCTTTCTTTCATTTTAATTTTCTTTTTCATTTAATTTTGTTGTTTTCCTTATAAATTTTAAGTTTCACTTGTTTTAAACAAGCATGGGGCTGGGAATGCATTCTGTTGAATTATAGCGGTCCCTATATGTGCAATTATGCACTCCATATGTAGAGTTCTGTTCTCAAAAACCCCTCTGGCCTGTCTGTTTGACTATGCACGCCAGACTGTATTGAATGTATTGGTAATTGTCCCCACTATGCATTATTTTAGAGCGTGTTCAGTCTAACTCAATAAAAGATTTCAATTCTGTCAAATCCTCCGATTCTCTTCTGATGAAGGATGCGCTCTGCTGCAGAATTGTCTTCCATCATGTACATCTCACCGTGTGTATCCAAGTAAGCACCTCACATACAGAATTCTATTCTGTCAACTTCACCTGGCCTTGTTTGTCGAAAAATTGGATGCTTTATGTTGTTAAATTCCTCACATGAATGTTTATTAGAATTTGACATTAAACTTCAAAATGAAGCTCCATTAAAGTTACTGAGCTTATTGCAATTTGTAATTTCCACTTTATCATAAAATCTCATGCATCTATATAAAAGTTTAATAATGCAATTCCCTATTATAATCAAATAGTGGATATCCTCACTTTAGGAAAGGTAATTAAATCCAGAGGTTGATGTTTATGACCCAAAATTTTCAAGGGCTAGAGAATTGTGATACTTAGAAACTCTGCTTCTGAAGGGAACTTCTAATTGATCACATAAATTAATAAATAATAGGACCTAAACATGGTGGGACAAATTATGTATAGAAAAATACATAGTTAACCAGGAGACGTCGGATATAGGTACGGGGATGGAATACCATTTTGAAAAAGGGGAAGGGAGTGGGGAGTATTGCTTTCCTTTGGAAACGCAGCTGTATATCCAAACAATTTAGTTTCAATTATACTAGCATGCCTTTGTTTTTGGCTTTTGTGTCTATTTAGCACATTTTTACAGGTGTTTGATTGGCTTGCATTTTTAGGAAGGTAAAATGCCAAACGTTTGGTATCCAGCCATGCTGTATATCTGTACATTGGCTAATGTTGAAAGTTTGGTGCCTTCCCAATATTGTTCTCTTGTTCAAAACTGCTGCAAATTCCTTTGTGCAAACTGCTTTGTTTTCATTTGCTATAGAATCAATCTCTTTGCTGCAGTACAAATACTGAAATACTTTTTAATAGAAAATTGTAGGTCTCAATTCATTGCAAAATTTATTGCCCTGCACCATTTTCTTCTATTTTTTCACTTTCAACCATAGAAGCAAAGCTGTCAAGAAGTCATGATTACATGTGAGCAATTGCATACAGGCTCTCAGGCTATATATCAATCTGACTTGGGAATCCATGTTTTTCTCAAAATTGTGTAGAATCATGTAGTGACTCATGGATGCAATACTTTGAAAATGAATATATAATGATAGATAGTTCTAGGCTATTCTCTGTCTTAATGAGATTTGTCTGATGGCATTTTTGTTTCTCTTACCATCTAAGCTTTAAAGAAAGATTCTATGTCTGTAAATGACTAAGTGTGTTAGTTTTACACAAATGAACATTCCGACCACTACCTTCTCACATGACACCTTACCTCCATTAAGCCTCTAAGCAAATAGGCTAGTAGGGAACCTGGGGAGTTGTTGCTCTTTGGGTGAGCTTTTGAGTCCCTCCAAGGCTTAAATGACAACTAGTTTAGTGTCTCAACCTTGCAGTGTGATTTAGTAGTGGTAATGAGTCAAATGAAGAACTGGTTAGCAGGCATGCAGAATACACAACAAACTGCAAACAAAATATTTGGAGATATAAGAACATAGATTCTATTAATTTGCATAAAGGTTTTCCAATTATAAACAAGCTACCCATGCACACATGGAGACTACGATGAGAAATGCAGAGACTCTCTGCTGAATGAATCCAACCACTCTAGGGTTCAGTTGATCTATTCAACTTTTCAAAACTAGTGACATGATTAGAACTTACTAGCCATTGATCATCATCATTAGACCACTCATGTCAATTCTTTATCAACCTTGACTTACTAACTTCATATTTGACAACTTGCTCCCATGCCAGCATCTTGTCTGCCTCTTATCACCATTCAATTGGGTGCATATACATAGAATTTAGAAAACTCCTTATGAATACCCAATACACCTTTCTAGGCAAAACCTGTAACAAAGCTCAAGTCAATTCAACTTCCAATGCACTCTGCTTCATCTGCTCAATCATCTGTTGATGGCCCATAATATGTTTTCTTCCTTGCTTAGCAGTTTACCTTGTTTTTCCATGTGTCTGCAAGTGTGCATGCAAACATCCTCTACACGGAGGCAAACTATGCACATAGGCTCAGGAACTAACTATGCCTTCCATAAAATGTGTGTGTGGATGAAAACTCATCAATGTAGAAACTCCAACTTTATGAACAAGCTTGGAAGTGCATGAATGAACAAAATACATTTGTGCACATATAGAAATCCTCAATAGAACCTTCTGCAGTCTATACCAGCACATGTATGGCCAAAAAAACCTACACATAGAAACACAAACACACAAACAACAAAAAAAACATGCACACAAACAAATGGCTTGCATGCAAAATAATTTTTTTTTAATTTTTAATTTTTTATGGTGATGCAAGATTGCATGATCCTTGAGTGTAATGTCCCCAATTGGACAACTTTAGGAAATAGATAATTTTCCTAATGTGTGCAAGCTGAAATGATGAGAATTACCCAAGTAATGCCAAACCCCAATGGAATAAATGCTGATCAGCGGTACAATCAGCAACAACGAACATAGGAAACCTTTACTGGTCAAAATAACCAACTATGGAAAATGGATCCAACGATCAACATTGCTGATTTGATATTTAGAAACCCTCAAATGCAAAATAATCAAGTGTACAACGGATCTGAAAATTTTAATTTGTATTTATTATTTTAATATTTTGTAGTTTAATTTATATTAATATATTAATAATTAATATAATAGATTTAAATAAATAATAAACTTAAATTAATATTAAATAATTGAAATTTGAATTATAAATTATTAATTGAAACTCTATATTAATAATTTTTAAATTTTTAATATTGTATACATTAAATTATTAATATATTATATTATTAATTATATTATAAATGTTAAAATGTTACTAATAGTGTTAGTTCAATAATTAATATTATAAATTATAAATTATAATTCTTGTTTAGCATATGTATGATATGTGGTGTGTTAAATTTAATTCTTGTTTTTATTTTTTAAGCTACAAATATGTATATACCTATGATTTTTATGTATATAACTATGATTTTTATATGTTTTATGTACGGACGTATCCAAACGTACCCAACCCCCAATTTTTTTTTTGCCATATCGGCGTACCGTACCTGCACCCGTACCCACGTACCTGTACCCGATTTGGCAACTTAGGTTACACCATTTAAAAAAAGGTACAACAGCAGCAAAGGGTTGTTTAAGCCAATAACATTGTCCAGGTACTGAAACATTTGATGATCAGTACAAATACCAACAGAAAGTGATGTAGCTCCACTTACAAATGAAGCGATTCAACTTTTGGTATGGAAGTATTATAGTGAGGCATTATAGCAGTGTAAGGAAGTACAGTAGCAGTAGGAAAGATATCTTAAAACTCCTCCAAACAAAAGATCTGACCTCGAATGGTATGACAGCCCTCACAAGATGGCACAAGAGCTAGAAAATGATGTAAACAGCTGGTAGATGGCAGATCTAGACCAGTTTGCAACAATTAAAGGGCTGTGCAGCAGCTACAAAGCAGAAACTATTCTTCACAAATAGCAACAATACTGAAAATCTCTTCAAAATCAGCAATCCTATGGCTGTATGGTGGTGATAGAGTGGAGTAATGGCAGGAAAAATTAATTATAGCAGATCCAAATGGGGCATAGCCATGAAATGATGTACAACAATATTAATGATTTAAAATCAACGATCCAAGTGTTAGCAATGTTGGTCATTGATGTCAAAGAAGCTGGAGTGCTTGAGTCAGCATTGTGGCGATGGCTTATCTTTGTATTCGATAAAGCCTTTGTTTGAATTATGTCAGCAATTTTTTTCAAAGTGCCAAGTCAGATTTGACTTGCCAAGGTCGAGTCATTTCTTTTGAAATGCTTTGGTCAATTATTTCTGATGGCTTCAGGTTTGCATCGAAAATTCTTCTGATCAGTTTAATGCATTATTCATTATTCGTGGAGGTAGTGAAAATTCAGAGTATTCCTTCGTGGCATTTTGTTGTCAGCAAATTCTTTTGTAGTGGACTCTTTATTTTAGTATAGGTGGCTCATGAATTTCTACTTCTTTATTTTTGAACGTCGGCTTAAGTTCATGAAGAGGTTATTCGATATGGGGTGGCTTGAGTCTTCTATTTTCAGCGTTTATCTTCAGCTTTTCTTTTGTCTCATAATGTCTGCACCTTTTCTATTGTTTGACTGTGGAGATGTGCAAAATTTGGGGTGTTCGTGGTTCGTTAGAATGGATTGCCATATTTATCGATTATGTAGAAGCTGTGATGTTTTTCTCTTCTAACGCTATTTGCTATCACTATCTTCTGCTGTGTGAAGAGTGGATGAGTTCGAGTTGATTCAAGAGGACATAATTATTCTCCTATAGCATTGCTACCGTTTATGGCACAGGCTGTATGATAAAAGAGCGTGGGTATTTATTTGCGTGTCTTTTGGGTGTGGCGGCTTATGCTATTTGAAGGAACTGTTTTCGTGGCATTAATATTTTTTATCGCAGACCTCTAATTCATGCATGATACTCTGAAATTGGGATATATAATTGGATTAATTTTTAGCCAAATGACTTTGGTTACAATCTGTGCACTCTTTCTTGGTCACCTGTGGGAGATGCGATGAAAAACGGAACCCCTTCGCTTTCATTTTCGAGCCGGGTTGTGTAAAGCTAAGCAGTGCAAGGTATTTCTCTTTGGTTGATATGTAGAGAGGCCTTCATGGTGAAAAGGAGTGCGGACCATGCATTTAGTGGAGTTGCGTAATCTTCAGGGTGTATTATGTGAAAGCCGTTGGAGTCAACTTTTGCCCGAGCGACTACTGTTGCTATCTTCTGCACTTTTCTTTGGTTGATTTGTGGAGTTGTGATAGTCATATTTCATGCCTCTGTGTGGAGTAAAGTAAACCGAATGCAGAGTGAGAGATATTTCATCGCCATTGTTTCTATTCATTTTGCACAGGTTGCATAATCAGATTATTGTGTGTTTATTTGGGCTTTTATTGAGGAATCTCAGATATGAAAGGTAGAGGTATAAGACGTGCCATATGAGGGCTGAGGTGGAGTTGTGAAGTCTGGAAGTTGTCCTGTTTTCAGCTTTGCATTCATTCTGATTTTGAAGTGATGGCTTATGCGTTCTAAAAGGAAATATATCAGTTTTGCGTTTTTCTTTTGAATTGAAGTGTTATATTTGTCCTTGCATTGAGGTGTGGATGGATTCAAATTGGAGCGAGTTTTGGTAATCGGATTTTGAAATCTCTGAGAATGGTTAGTATTTATGCAAGTATGGACCTCTTCGTTCAAGTGAAGAATGTGCTTGTAATCAAGAATGCAGTGTTACAGTGTTATGATATTTTTTAGTGAGTTGGTGCTCACGTTGGAGTTGGTGCTTCAGCTGTTCGAAGTTGGTGCTTGTAGTGAGTTGGTGCTCACTTTTGTAATCTGGGCTGGTGCCCATTTGTTGTTAATGAAAGCTATTGGTTTGTCGTGGTATTTTACTCGAAAGGGTTTTCCATGTAAAATTGGTGTTCTTTTTGTTGATGCTTTCTCTTATTGTTTACATTGCTGATTCTGATGGTTTTAAATTAAAAAGATAAAAATACCGATTCACCCCCCTGCAGTACTTTCTGTGTGCTCTTTAATTGGTATCAGAGCGGGGTTCCTTCGAAAAGAGAGCTTAAACGCTTGGAGGTAGATCCTGATAGCACACATGGGTTCAAAGGAAGATCTTACCACAAAAAAAGCTCCGTTGTTTGATGGTTCAAACTATGCCTTTTGGAGCATTCGTATACGTACTTATTTGATGTCTCTTGGTTTTGATATATGGCAAAGTGTGACAAATGGATATACAATTCCACAACTCCTCCACCAGATATAGATGGAAAGAAGGCTTTTGAAAATAATGCTAAAGATATGAATGCTATCTTATGTGGTTTGGCAGAAATTGAATTTGTGAAGGTTATGCATTCTGATACAGCTCATGATATTTGGGACAAACTTCAGAAAACTTATGAAGGAGATGATAAAGTTGAGAAGGCAAAGCTTCAGAATAGGAGACAATTTGAGAGTCTTAAGATGTAGGAAGATGAAAATGTTGCTGCATATCTACTTCATGTAGATGAAATTGTTAACACTATCAAAGGCTTAGGAGAAAAGATTGATGAGTCCACCGTTGTTCAGAAGATATTGAGATCCCTTCCTTTGCGTTTTGATGCAAAGGTTTCAGCTATTGAGGAGATGAAGGACCTTGACAAGTTGACAGTAGGTGAGTTACATGGTATTCTTACAGCCTATGAGATGAGGGCATTCATCCAAAAAGGAGGCAGCATTCAAAGTTTCGAAAAATGGAAAAGACAAAGAGCTTGCATCTAGTGATAGTTTAGAGGAATATTTTGATATTGATGAGGCACACTTCATGAGGAAATTGAAGAAGGGTCCAGGAAAATACAAAGGCAAGTTGCCTTTTAAATGCTTCAACTGCGGAAAAGTGGGACATTTTGTATCCAAATGTCCTTATGTGAAGAATGAGGACAACGATAGTGAAAAGAAATCAAAACATTTGATAAAGGGGTATCAAGGTAAGAGGAAGAAGTATAAGAAATCTGCAAAAAGTTTTTATTCGAAAGATCACAATAGCTCAACAAAAGATAGTGATGAAGTGTCTTCAATAGAAGAATGGTTGAAGAAGTAAATATGCCTGAGGTTGAAGATGAAGATATAGAAGATGAGCAATATGACGAAGAAGGAGAAGTAGATCTTGAAGTAGAACTTATAAGTGCTCTAAGTGAAATAAAAAACTTAGGAAGAAAAATCAGAACTTGAAGTTGTAGCTACAAGTAGAGATTGAAACAAAAACTAAGACATCTCTAGCACTTGAAGAAGCTGAAAAATTGATTATTGACTTGAAGGTTCAGATCGAAGTGGCAAAGAGGATTGAGGAAGAAATCGATTAATTAAGGATAAAAGAAGAGAATGAAGAGAGACTTGAAGCTGAAATAGTTTCACTCATAAAATTAGACAAGTCTATGTTACAGTTGAATCATAAGATGATAAATCAGAAAATTTCTGTCTTTGGACAAAATCATTAGCTCATAGAAATCTTCAGCTGATAAAGGTGGAGTTGGATTTGAAGAAGGTCAAAGTTCCAAGCCTGCAAAAGAAGATAAGCAAAAGAGCAACTTTGATAGCACAAAAGGTTCACAACCAAAAATTATAAATAGCACTTTCAGAAGACCTATTTCAAGGCAACCTCACATGACCAGGTTTAACAATTCTTTCTTTTATGAGTATTGCTTTTTGTGCAATTGTTTTGGTCACAAGGCAACAAACTATAGAGTTTATTTAAGATATGATTTCAGATTTATGAATAGGAACTCTTTTGCTCCTTTGATGAATTACAATGTTATATGTTACAAATGCAATAACTTTAGTCATATTGCAAAGACTTGTATAAGCAATTTTGTAGAATCTTTCAAGAAAGGTAAAAAGAAAGAGTAAAAGGTGGCTGAAAAAGAAGTTGATAAGAAGGTTTGGAGGAAGAAGTTGGGAGTGATTTCACTCCATCCTTGAGAAGGTGTTTAGAGTCAGGGGGAGCTTTCATTATGATGAGGGTGCCAACCTGAGTCACAGAAATCCACGCACAAAACCAGAGAATCTTATTATTTTTAAAATATGAAATTCTTAAAATATGTAATACATGCAAATTACTGAAAGTTACAAAAATTCCCCTTTTCGCAACATGCGATCTTCTTTCCCCAAAAACTCCCCAAACAAATAAGAAACTAGCCCATAAATAGCCCTTTTCTCCATTTGGAGCCAAAAACAACATTCTAATTATGCACCAACTTGCGAAAGTCCTAACTTAAGATCTGACCGTTGGATCTTCAATCATAATACCTTTTCGAAAAGCTCTTGCGAAAATGAACTCCCATAAAGTGGGGCCTAAAAGCTAACAACTTTTGTTTTCCTCCAATTTTCGGGCCCATCCGGAGCCTTTAAGTACCTCAAAATTAGCTTCGAAGATTTTGTAGGGCAAAAAGCAGAAACTGAAACTTGAATAACTTTTGAACTGGGAATGATCTTAGTCTGATTCTTTCGCCGAAGTGTTTATTTTAATGTCCTGAAGCTTCCCATAAATTTTTGTCTCCTCACGCCTTCAAATTCGCACCTGCTAAAACTAGCAATTGAGCAGAAAAAGCAAAAAAATAGTTTTGAAAGTTGGGACTTCTTCGACGAAAAGGGTATCCAGAAATGCAACAACATCTACAAAAATCTAAATGCAAGTAAGATATTTTTGGGTGATGTAGGATTGCCCTTACACCACTGGATGCTCCTACATCACATTATGATATTTATCAACCCCGTTTCAGCTATGTAGGTTGTTTTAGTTATGCAAGTTGTTCAGTTTGTCATTGATGTCAAAGGGGGGGTAATGAGTGAGGGGGAGCAATATTGGTTTTGGTTTCGAGAGGTGTTGACATCAATGACAAAGGGGGAGATTGTTGGACATTTTGTCATTGATGTCAAAGAAGTTGGAATGCTTGAATCAACATTGTGGTGATGGCTTATCTTTGTATTCGATAAAGCCTTTGTTTGAATTATGTCAGCAAATTTGTTTCAAAGTGCCAATTCAGATTTGACTTGTCAAGGTCGAGTCATTTCTTTTGAAATGCTTTGGTCAATTGTTTCTGACGACTTCAGGTTCGCATCGAAAATTCTTCTAACGAGTTTAATGCAGTTTTCATTTTTGTGGATGTAGTGGAAATTCAAAGTATGCCTTCATGGCATTTTGTTGTCAGCGAATTCTTTTGTAGTGGACTCTTTATTTTAGTATAGGCGGCTCATGAATTTCTGACGTCTTTATTTTTGAGTGTCTGCTTAAGTTCATGAAGAGGTTATTCGATATGGGGCGGCTTGAGTCTTCTATTTTTAGCAATTATCTTCAGCTATTCTTTCATCTTATAATGTCTGCACCTTTTCTATTGTTTGACTGTGGAGTTGGCAAAATCTGGGCTGTTCGTGGTTCGTTAGAATGGATTGCCATATTTATTGATTATGTAGAAGTTGTGACGTTTTTCTCTTCTAATGCTATTTGCTATCACTATCTTTTGCTGCATGAAGAGTGGATGAGTTCGAGTTGATTCAAGAGGACGTGATTACTCCCCTATGGCATTGCTACCGTTTATGGCACATGCTGTATGATAAAAAGGCGTGAGTATTTATTTGTGTATCTTTTGGGTGTGATAGCTTATGCTATTTGAAGGAATTGTTTTCGTGGCATTAATATTTTATTGCAGACCTCTAATTCATGCATGATACTTTGAAATCAGGATATATAACTAGATTAATTTATAGCCGAGTGACTTTGGTTACAATCTGTGCACTTTTTCTTGGTCGTTTGTGGGAGATGTGATGAAAAATGGGACCCCTTCGCTTTCATTTTTTAGTTGGGTTGTGTAAAGCTGAGCAGTGCAAGGCATTTCTCTTTGGTCGATATGTAGAGAGGCCTTCATGGTGAAAAGGAGTGTGGGCCATGCATTTAGTGGAGTTGCATAACCTTCAGGGTGTATTATGTGAAAGCCGTTGGAGTCAACTTTTGCTCGAGCGACTACTTTTGCTATCTTTTGCACTTTTCTTTGGTTGATTTGTGGAGTTGTGATAGTCATATTTTGTGCCTCTGTGTGGAGTAAAGTAAACCGAATGAAGAGAGATATTTCATTGCCATTGTTTCTATTCATTTTGCACAACTTGCATAATCAGATTGTTGTGTGTTTATTCAGGCTTTTATTGAGAAATCTCAGATTTAAAAGGTATAAGTCGTCCTGTTTTCAGCATTGCATTCATTCTGATTTTGAAGTGATGGCTTATGCGTTCTAAAAGGAAATATACCAGTTCTACGTTTTTCTTTTGAATCAAAGTGTTATATTGTCCTTGCATTGAGGTGTGGATGGATTCGAATTGGAGTGAGTTTTGGTAATCTGATTCTGAAATTTCTGAGCATGGTCAGTATTTATGCAAGTATGAGCCTCTTTGGTGAAGAGTGTGCTTGTAATTAAGAATCCATTGTTACAGTGTTATGATATTTTTCAGTGAGTTGGTGCTCACGATGGAGTTGGTGCTTCAGTTGTTCGAAGTTGATGCTTCGAAGAAGTTGGTGCTTCTAGTAAGTTGGTGCTCACTTTTGTAATATGGGTTGGTGCCTATTTGTTATTAATGAAAGCTATTATCTGCCGTGGTTTTTTACCCCAAAGGGTTTTCCACATGAAATTGGTGTTCTTCTTGTTGATGCTTGCTCTTACTGTTTACATTGCTGATTCTGATGGTTTTAAGTTTAAAAGTTTAAAATACGATTCATGCCCCCCCCTCTTAATATTTGCTGTGTGCTCTTCATGCAATCCTTGTATGAATAGCAAATATTGATTTTGATTATATTTGCTTGCAAATATTCAATTGATCTAATCAAATCTTACAATCAATCTTTAACAAATCAACACAATTGTGATCCTCAGACGGAATCCCCTCTCATGAATAAAAGGATTTCCACCCTCAAATCTAAATATGGAAACCAAGAGGGTTTTTGTCCTCTAAATCCACCACACCAAAAGTTTTTGTCCTTGAATGCTTTAATCTCCAAAATGGAAGGAATAACAAAATGACAAAATCGGATGATTTGCTTGGAGCAAATGATTTTTTTTATAGTTTCCTTTTAGGCCGTCTATTTGAATTTACTTTTCCCCCTAAGTTTATGAAGTGTTTAAAAAACATTTTTTGAATAAAATCTTACATAGGCCCTATAATAATATTTAAGTTGTCCTTTTGAAGATAAAGTGATTTGGTCCAACTTAAAATATTATCATTAAATTAATTCCCTTATTTTGCCCCTTGGCTTATGGGAAATAAAGAATAGTCTATGAGTCGTTAGTTAATTCTTTTAGTTTTGAAAAGGGGACATGACACTAAGATGCTCTTGCACTAGACCCCCTAGGTAAAAGAATCTTACTATGTGCTTGGAATTAAGGCTGCATGGAAGTCTAATTTGGTGACCCAAAACTACTTACTTTTGCTTAAAAAATCCATAAGTCTTCTTCTTGCCCCTTACCCTTCCAACAAATAAGATATTTTTTGTACTCGTTCCATTTTGTCTTTTTTGCAACTCATATGTCTGAAATTTGTGCAATCTCCTCTTGTCGCTTTTTGGGAATATCCACTCTCCAATTCGACTCTTCCTTTATCTTGCACACTATCTTTGAAATCATACACATGCTAGGAATATGGATTATAGACATTGAATTAGTGAGATTTCCATCCCTTCTTGCAACTCAATCTCATATGCATTTTCTGAGAATCTGTGCAAAATCTTGCAATGAACAATTTTTTTGGGCTTTGATTTTTTGTTTGTTCCTCATGGGAACATTTCTTTTGTCAAGGCTCCCACTCATCTTCAAAGGAAGTCTTTTCTCCTAGATAATTATTCACACACAATTTATATGTAGCATTACTCTTTTGACTACTTCTTGACGTGTGCCACGAACTTAGTTCATGTGTTGCATAAAGTCTTTAGGGTTTGCATTGATGCACTTATCATCCTCAATCTTCAACAAATACGTGACACCCTTCGAAGATGTTTCATACACCACTTGGAATGGTGTCCTTCTAATTGACCTATTTCTAGAATTGTTGTACACAAGCTTTTCTTGTGCCAACATAGTGTCCTATTTTGTGGGTTTTTCTCCCACTAAACATGTCAAAAGATTACCAAAACTCTAATTGACAAATTTAATGTGATCTTCTATTTGTAGATGGAATGCAAAACTATAGTTCAATAACATGCCCAACTTCTTCCATAACATGCACCAAAAATGATCAAGAAACTTTATATCCATATTTGAGGTGATACTTTGTGGCAACCCATGTAATCTGACTATCTCCTAGTAAAACAAGCTGGCTATCCTAGATGCACCATTTCATTTTTGACAAGGAATGAAATGTGCCATCTTAGTAAATTTTCATCAACTACAAAGGTAGAATCATTATCTCTTTGAGTGCATGGTACTCCAAATACAAAATCCATGGATAGTTCCTCCCAAGGCTTATCTAGTGTGCGAAATGGCTTATAATCCAATATTCTGGGACACTTCTTTCGTGACTTGACACATTCTACATCACTCTGCAAATCACTCTACATCTGTATGCAAATTCAGCCATCTCGTCTCTAACATGGTTTGTGTCTTGGCTATGCCAAAATGCTCTTTGAGTTGAGCACTATATAACTTTGGAATGAGATTCTCTCTCTTTGAATTGCAGGGAATAAATAATTGATATTTCTTGAACAAGCATCCCTCTTAAACAAATAAATCTTCATATGGGCCTCTAACTCCATCCTGAGGCTCTATGCATGTGCACCATGGATCTACGAAATCCAGATATGCACCATACAAAGCCTTAATTCCTTCTATGCCCACTAGTTCTACTGTCATGGTGGACAATAATGTGTGCCTCTTGTTTAAGGCATTTGCAATATTGTTGGCTGTGCTAGCTCAATGCCACACCACAAAAGAGTAGCCTTGCAGATATTTTACTCATCTCATATGTTTTTGGTTCAGTTTTGCCTAAATATGAATCAATTTCAGTGCTTGGTGGTCAGTGTACAACACAAACTCCTTTGGTAGCAAGTAACGTATCCACTTGTACAATGCTTGCAGATATTTTCAATGGTAGAACTCTTAGGCACTAATAGAGTACTTTTGCCTAGTCTCATTCAATTTCTCATTGAAGTATATGATTGGTCTGCTCTCTCGACTCATGATTGCATCAATTGCTTTTTCAATGACATCACAATCAACTTGGACTGATATTTCAAAGTTTGGGAGCACATGCATTGGCTCCTCTATTACTTTCCTCTTCAAGAGTTCAAAACTCTTGGCAGTAGCAACTGTCCATTCATAGCCACCTTTCCACATGCACTTCACCAAGAGTGTGCATATATTGTTGAAGTTCTTGGTGAACTTTTTTTAGAAGCTTGCTAATCGATGGAAACTATGAATTCCATTGTGCTCTTTGGTTTTGGCCATTCAACAAATGTGCAGACTTTCTCTATGTTGATTATGTTGGGATAAAGGTGCCATCAACCTTGTAAATATCTTGTATTTATTATTCTCCTATTATTGTTTGTAATTCACCCATAAGGGATTGGAGGTTTCACCGACAGTGGTAATTAATTATTTACTGACCCCGGTAATTACTGTTTTACTGGCTGGGAGTTACTGAGTTACTTTTACTGGCTTGTGGTAACGGTAATTGTAAAATGGTTATACTTGAGATTCTAGGCGCCCATCTTTGGAATATTGAATTATGACATGTTATGACATTTGTCATAAGCTGTAAGAATATCTATGACAGCTATGGCAGGTGTCATAAGATTCTATGACGACTATGACAACATCTATGACAAAATATTTGCTATCTTGGTCCCTAGGCGCCCATGCATGCAAGATGCTTTATGAAAGCTGTAAGAGGAGTTGTAAGAGGCTATTATGAGCTGCATTTGATGCTATTATGAGTTGACCATTTTGGATGTCATTCTTCATGGCTAGTTGTATTCTATTTAAAAAGGTGCTTTGAAGTGGAGTTTATGGTGGTTTTTCTTCAACTATTTTTTGTGTAGGGGTTATGCTATCGGATTGAAGGCTGAATAGAAGTTAGAGTGCATGTATTGTAAACTAATTTGCAGCTAATACAAGGCATTCATCTTTTGGTGGTGGTGTGTTTTCCTGAAAGGGTTTCTCCACGTAAATCATCGTGTTATGTGTTCAACTTTCTCTTCTTTGCATTTTCTATGTTTACAGTTGTTATACCTTCATATGGTTATCATTGTTAAATCTGAATTACAACAAGTTTAAGCTTTCACTATAGCTATTCTCTACCGTATTTCTAACATTTGGTATCAGAGCTTGGCCAGTTCTATGTTTTGGGTGGTAGAACGAAGGTTTTTTGAGTTTTAGTGGGAGTTTTGTTGAGCTGTTTTTTACAGTATTTTGTGTTTAATCATGGCTGCAACTTCTAACCATTTGGATATTGAAAAATTTAACGGAGTTGGTTTTGAGTTGTGGAAGCTGAAAATGAAGGATCTCCTTGAAGAACGAGATCAATGGGTAGCTGTAACAAATGGAAAGAAACCTGAGAAAATGAGTAATGAAGATTGGGAGTGTTAGTTTTTAGGATCAGATTTCTAATAAGCAGAAACACAGAAACATGAACAACACATGAACAATAGAACACAAAATTTATCTTGGGAAAACCCTCCTTGAGGGAGAAAAACCCAACAACAATATATCACTTATATATTGAATAATAAGCAGCAACTCGCTTTTTACAATGAGGCCCAATCACAAGGTCAATCTAATGAGAATACGAAGGCACCTCTCTAGATGCCAATATACAAACAACAATGTCTTCTTTATAATGTCGAACTCCTTCTATATACCGATCTGCTGAAGATTTCGACCTCCTACAGAAATATGCAAACTCTTTGTGAATTAATTTGATGATTGAATGAAAGGTAGGCGCCTTGCTTATATACATGAGGATGTGACTCTTCATGAGAGAGGTCGGCCTCACTCAAGAGATATGACCTTTTACAAAGGGTGGCGATCATTTATTTAGTCGGCTACAATAAACAAATAAAATATGGATTTAATATGGACGTCGCTTCACTTGGGACACATAAAAATAAACAAGCAGACACGACTTTGTTTATTTGCCTATTAATTAAATCGGCGAAGGATGAGACCCGAAGCTAAAACATCAATAGGGAGAAGGTTGATAAAAGGCACAAGGCACTATCAGGCTGTGTCTTTCTGACTCTTTTCTCCTAAATGTGTCATCGAAAAAGACTGCGTACGCTTTGTGGAACCGGATAGGTGATATTTATCAATCGAAAAGTCTGGTAAACAAACTTTACTTGAAGCGGAAACTGTTTTCTCTTAAGATGAGGGAAGGTGTATCTATAGCCGAGTATTTAAATTCTTTTAATTTGGTTTTGAGTCAGTTAGCCTCTATTGATGTCAATGTAGAAGATGTTAAGTGTGTTATGCTTCTCTGTTCTTTACTTGAATCTTGGGAAAATTTCATACTTGCTATTACTGCTAACATGGAAGAAGCAAAGATGGATGCTCTTGTTGGAGCTTTGTTGTCACAGGAAATGAGGAAGAAGACAATGGGTAGTACAGGTAATGCTCTCAACATAAGGGGAAGGCCTAAAGAAAGAGGGTCTAAAGAAGATAAGATTGGGCCTAAGGACAAATCTAAGGGTAGATCTAAGACTCCTGGAAAGAAGAATAGAGTGAAGTGTTGGAATTGTGGGAAAAGAGGACATGTGAAGAAGGAATGCAAAAATCCAAAGAAACAAGTTGATTCCTCCACAGAGAAATCCTCGAACTTAGGTGACAAAGCTTTGGTTTTTTGTCTTCATGTTGTGACTAATGAAAGCTGGTTAATTGATTTAGGATGCTTGTTTCATATGACTCCTCACAAGGAGTGGTTTACCACATATGAAAAATATGATGGAGGTGAAATCTACCTCGGTGATAACTCTTCTTACCCGATTGTCGGAAGGGGTAAGGTTAAGTTGTGTTTCAGTGATGGGAGGATTAAAACCCTTCCTGGTATTTTGCATGTTCTTGGAGTAGCTAGAAATCTGATTTCAGTTTCGAAGTTAAATGATCTAGGAATAAGTGTAACTTTTGATAAGCATGGTTGTAGATTAGTAAGAGGGAATTTGGTGATAGCGAGAGGAACAAGGAGAGGAACCCTGTTTAAGCTGGAAGTCACTAGTTTTGTTAATTTTGCATATGTAATTGAAAAATCTGAAAACACTTGTATGTTGTGGCACTGTAGATTGGGTCACATAAGTGAGATTGCTTTAGAGTCTATTTTGAATACAAAGTTGTTAGACGGTTTATCCTATTTTGATGAGGGTTTTGAATTCTATGAACATTGTGTGTTTGGTAAACAAAATTAAAAATCATTTCCTTCTGGTAGTACAAAATCTAAAGTTAAATTGGAATCAATTCATATGGATGTGTTTGGTCCCGTGGATATTGAATCAATTGGAAAAGCTAGATATTTTGTCTCCTTTATCGATGATGTTACAAGGTTTACTTGGTTATATTTTATGCGACATAAATCTGAAGTTTTCATTAAGTTTAAAGAATATAAAGCCTTAGTCGAAAAGCAATCAGATCATAAAATTAAGGTATTAAGGTCAGATAATGGAGGGGAATATTGTTCTAAGTAATTTGATGAATTTTGTAAGCATGGAGGAATTGTTAGACAAAAAACTACTCCGTACACTCCATATCAGAATGGTGTGGCAGAAAGGATGAATCAGACAATTATGGAAAGAGCTAGAAGTATGTTAAAGTGGTTCACGGCTTGATAGATGCTTTTGGGTGGAAGCTGTAAGTATTGCTTGTTACTTGATTAATAGATTTCCTTGTAAAGCTCTTGAAACAACACCTTCTATTTCACATTTAAGGGTATTTGGCTTTGAGGCTTATGTTCATGTGCCTAAAGAAAAACGGACTAAGATGGATCCTAAAGCTGAAAAGTGCATTTTCATTGGATATGGTGATAATGTTGAAGGTTATAAGCTTTGGAATCCTTTAACCAAGAAAAATATCTATTCTTGAGATGTGATTTTCAGGGAGCATAGTGTTATTTCTGTACCTGAACAACCAAAGTAAAAGGATAAGGGAAAGAGTGTGCATTTTGAAATTAAGCAAGAAGATGCACCTCAAGAAGAACAAAGAGATGGTTTCGATGAGGAGGAAGAAGGTGAGGAATCAAAACAAGTTATTGATCAAATTGAAGAATATGATGAAGAAAATCAATAAGAGGTTGGGCAAGATCAAGAACATCAAGATCCTCATACTCCTATTCTCAGAAGATCTACAAGACAACAAAATCCAGTTGATAGGTAACCCACCTGATTTTCGTTGTATATTAAGTGCTGACGACGAACCTATATGTTACAAGGAGGCTCTCTCTTCAGAAGAAAATGAGTCTTGGTTGCAGGCTATGCAAGAGAAGATGATGGCATTGGAAAACTATAACATCTGAGATCTTGTTAATTTTCCCAAAGGAAGAAAGCCCATCAGATCTAAATGGGTGTTTAAAAAAAAATTTGGAGCAGATGGTCACTTGGAAAGATTTAAAGCTAGATTAGTGGCTAAGGGCTACTCCCAGGGAGAGGGAGTTGATTTTGGTTAAATTTTCTCTCATTTTGCTAAGTTAACTTCTATTAGATTCTTGTTATCTATTGCTATTGCTTGTGATTTTGAGATAGAGCAAATGGATGTTAAAATTGTTTTTTTGCATGGGGATCTTGAGGAAGAGATTTATATGCGACAACTTGACGGTTTTGTTGTGAAGGGAAAAGAAAATTTGGTTTGCAGGTTAAAAAGATCTTTATATGGTTTGAAATAGTCACCCAGGATGTGGTATCAGAAGTTTGATGCTTTTGCATTAAAGTTGGGTTTTCTTAGGAGCAAAGAGGATCATTGTGTGTACATTAAGTTTATTGATGATCTAATCTTGATTATTATCTTGTACGTTGATGATATGTTGTTGTTGGTTACATCAAGGTGATGATAGGTGAGCTCAAGAAACAACTTTCTGGTACTTTTGACATGAAAGATTTGGGGGCTGCAAAATACATTATGGGAATGGAAATTAGTAGGGATCAGAGTCACAAAAAGCTTTGGTTAAGTCAGAGTAAGTATGTTGATACTATTTTGCAGAGATTAAATATGCATGATTGTAAGCCAGTTAGTATTCCTTTTCTAGTTGGTACTAAGTTGAGTTTGGATATGTGTCCTAATTCTGATGATGATATTGAGGATATGTCTAAGGTTCCTTATGCTAGTGCCGTTGGTAGTTTAATGTATGCAATGGTTTGCAATAGACTAGATATAGCCCAAGCAATGGGAGTTTTAAGCAGGTTTATGTCTAACCCTGGTAAAGAGCATTGGACTTTTGTTAAAAGGGTGTTTAGATATTTGCAAGACACTTCTAATTATTGTTTGTTTTATCATGGTACTGGTAATGTGGTCAAGTCATTGGACATACAGGGGTTTGTTGATGCAGATTGGACAGGTGACTTGGATAGTCGAAGGTCCACCAATGGGTATGTGTTTACTCTGTTTGGAGTAGTGAGTTGGATGAGTAAAAAGTAGGCTACAGTTGCATTATCCACCATTGAAGCGGAGTATATGGCAGCTACTCATGTCTCTAAGGAGGTTGTTTGGTTGCAAAGGTTATGTACAGGTATTGGTTTTGATTGCAATATTGTTTAGGTTAACTGTGATAGTCAAAGTGCAATTCATTTGGCAAAGAATCCGATGTATCATGCTCGAACTAAACATGTTGATATTTAGTATCATTTTGTTCGTGAGTTGATTGCTAATGGTCAGATCGAGCTAAAGAAGATTGACACATAGGAGAATGTTGCAGATGTTCTTACAAAACCTATGAGCACAGAGAAATTTACTTGGTGCAGGAAGGCCATGGGCCTTGTTACTTGTGCTTAGTTTATTAATGTTTTTGTATGGGTGTATTTACAATGTATGATGTCAAGTGGGAGAATGTTGGGATAAAGGTGCCATCAACCTTGTAAATATCTTGTATTTATTATTCTCCTATTATTGTTTGTAGTTCACCCATAAGGGATTGGAGGTTTCACCGATAGTGGTAATTAAATATTTACTAGCCTTGGTAATTACTGTTTTACTGGTTGGGAGTTATTGAGTTACTTTTACCGGCTTGTGGTAACGATAATTGTAAAATTGTTACACTTGAGATTCTAGGTGCGCATCTTTGGAATATTGCATTATGACTTGTTATGACATCTATCATAAGCTGTAAGAGTATCTATGACAGCTATGACAAGTGTCATAAGATTCTATGACGACTATGATAGCGTCTATGACAAAATATTTGCTATCTTGGTCCCTAGGCACCCATGCATGCAAGATGCTTTATGACAGCTGTAAGAGGAGCTGTAAGAGGCTATTATGAGCTGCATTTGATGATTCCTGGGTGGTGGCGTGGTATCTTGACCATTTTGTATGCCATTCTTCATGGCTAGTTGTATTCTATTTAACAGGTGCTTTTTTTTCTACAATTTTCTTTGCAAGGGTTATGTCGTCGGATTGAAGGCTGAATAGAAGTTAGAGTGCATGTATTGTAAACTCATTTGCAGCTAATACAAGGCATTCATCTTTTGGTGGTGGAGTTTTCTCCCTAAAGGGTTTCTACACGTAAATCATCGTGTTATGTGTTCAGCTTTCTCTTCTTTGCATTTTCTATGTTTACAGTTGTTATACCTTCATATGGTTATCATTATTAAATCCGATTTACAGCAAGTTTAAGCTTTCACTATAGCAATTCTCTACTGTATTTCTAACAGATTCACAATCCGTCTTGAGATATGATGAACCCTATGTATGCTAGCACCTTCTTCATGAAGCTACACTCCTTTAGGTCCATGTGCAACTTCTCACTCCTCAAGTGTCCAAAAACTCGTTGTAGGTGTGTAAGATGTTACTTCTTTGTCTTGTTGAACATGAAGATGTCATACAGATATACAACCTCAAATTTGCTTAAAATTGGCTTTAGAACCTTGTTCATCAATCTCATGAGCATCCTTGACAAGCTGGTCCACCTAAATAGCATTAGCAACCATTCTTACAATCCTTCCTTTGTTTTGAATGTGGCCTTCCATTCATCCTCTTCTTTAATGGTACTCTCTCTTGGCATCAATCATAAAAATGTATTTTGAACTACTTAAATAATCCATGAGATCATCCATGCATAGCAATGGAAACTAGTGTTTGATGGTGATCTTGTTTATTTCTTGGGGGTTTGTGCACATCCTCCATTCTTCTTCCTTCTCTCTTGCAAGTATTGTAGGTAACTATGGTGAAAAGATATACAAATTTCTTGATAATAACTAACTAGAATTAGCATCCAAGTATAGGATGATGGTAGAAAATTTTGTGGAAATTGACAAATTACCAAGCATGTAATTATGGAATGTAAAATGTGATAGAGCAGTTATGGCAGATACTATGGGACTTGACAAATGTGATGCAGTGCCATGACAAAAGGAAGCATGCCATGCAAAACTTATGACAGATACAGTTTCCAAGAATGATATTTGTGTACAACATACTAACAATTGTGGTTTGAGTTTGATGAAGAAAATGAGCTCTATGGTTGGTGGATTAGGCAAAAATCAACAAGGTATTGTTGAGCTTGTAATTCCTAAACTCAAGAATGACAAGGCACAGATTGGATGCTATGGATAACAACCAAAGGGAAATTGTTGTGATGAGCAAGTGAAGCTGAAGCCACATGGACAATATTTGCCACAAGTTCACAAGAAAAATCATTGGTATAATGAAGAAAAATGCTTTATGATTATCCTTAGTATTGTTGAAAGATGTTAAAACTGATCTTCCTATAGTCATTCATTCATTGCATGAAGCACATCTATCAATCAAGAAACTATGAGAGGCCCTGTATGGGATGTAGTATGACTTTAAAACTAGTGAGATTATGTCTTATTGGTGGTTGCATACATGTGGATCATGAGTCAGATTATGATGCATTGAGATGCTCTATACTGGTTTTGAGGAGATCATAAAATTCATGTTGTGTGTCAATGAGTGTGACACAATTATACATTATAGCACCATTGAAAGGCATTTGGAGGATATGGCACTAGGGTAGCTAGATTGGTGTGATACCATGATCGTGAGATTCAAGTCCATTCTCAATTAAGAAAATAGTTGTTGTCTGCTATTGAGATGCAAAGTCCTTTGAGTGTATTGTATGTTTTTCTCCACCAAATAAACATTACCGGGAGGTAATAATGCTTATTAGCATCATTTAAAGCTAAATTATTATGAGATATGGGTTACTCTATCCAAATTGCTTATTGGGTGTAGTAGGTACATTAGCGTGACATGTAATGTCACTTTGCATCTTACAATCAAGTTTATTAAGGGATGTTAGCATGTGTAAAATGATTATTAGTAATCTTATGATTGGCAGAAGTGTCATCATTGGGAAATATGTCAAACATTGGATTTTTCCAACTTCAGTATTGTAAGGGAGCAACTAGGCTTTATCAGTTACATGCGTATTTACAAGGATAGGCAAATTACTAAATACCCAAAGGAAACATTGAAATGGAACACTACAATATATTGAGTAAATATTTAGGAACTCAGAACCCTATCCTTATGTTATGAGCATCTATTGATTACTCCTTGCGTGATGTGCAATACTTAAATTGGAAATGTTTAAATTTTGACAGCACTCAACTCCAAATCTTTACCCAATGGAGCTTTATAGAAATCAAACTCCATGATTATAGTAGTCTATTTTTATGTTAAGACGCAACTCATTGCAAAAGAGTGGTTATCCAGATGGAACTTGGATGAGCTTTGCAATGTGTTCAATCGTGAAAGTATTTTCAAGCAGAACTCATGTCAATGTGATGTCATTTTTTCTACAGCAATTGAAAAATATTTTTATTCCCTCATTCAAGTCATATTATTGAACTTGGGGACAAGCTTCCTTTAAAAACAGAGCATTTTAATACTGAATACATGCAAATTCCTTTTCAAATCTCCACTGTTTGGTGGTGATTGTTTCGGCAGTATATATGTTGATCATCTGTTTTTCAATCAAGTTCAGGTTTGACTTCAATAATTGTTGAATTTTTAATCTTTAGTGATATAAGTGAACCACAAGCTATAAAAAGTAAAAACATACATTACATCTGTAATTCAGGCAGGTCATGCATGCAAAATCTTATATGAATATCAGTTTCAATATTTCAGGGGTGGTGAAGGGTGTCTCTCAGATAGAATACATGGAGCTAAATGAACAACATTCTATGAGGATACTTAATAAAAACAGGAGAGTAGGTTATCCATTGATGCAAAGCATTGTAGAAACATTGCTTTATATGGAGTCAATGGTGAAGATTCATGGATGTCATTTGAACTTATGAAGGCAAGTCTGGTAATCTAGTATAATTTTTAACCCTTGGGGATTCCTTGTGTTTAGAACCTACAAGGAAACCACATCCCTGCAAATCTCATTACCTGGGCTGCATCTACCTGGGAAAGGAAATAGGGAATGACCACACAATCCATTTTGCTTAAGCACTAGGGAAGGAAGCCTAGCTGAGGTCATTTGTCTTAATTTTACACCTTAATAATATTTAGCTTAAATTTCTAGCTATAATTTGTATCTTCTCTGTGAAGTTAAACTTAGATTCCTTATATTATCTTGGGATCTTGTGCACGTATTGTAAAATGATCATGTTCCTTCAGCTTTGTACTCATTTTTGTTACTTTGTAATATCTTGTAGCATAATTTTTTACTTAAATCAGTATAAAGGATAAATAATTTGGACATCTCTCAGGTATTTGTATCGATTTCATTTCACATTTAATATCAAGGTTAGTTCCTTAATTTGACCAGTTCATCATTCTCAGCTTACAGTCACTTTTAGCAAGTTACCAGTCAACACAGATCTAACTAGATCAATCTTAAAGCTTGTTACTAGCCTTACTTTGCATGATCAGAGTAATAATATAAAATACAGTGTATGATATGAAACAGCTCTGTGACAAGCTGCAATGGGCTTTTTTTAAAGTTTATGCATGTCTCTATTTATAATATTTTACAATGGTTCTGAAGGAATGCTAAAGTTCATTTTTTGTGTTGGATACTGTATAATAAGTTTGTTATGCGAAATATGTATTGCAGATGAGAAAGGAAAATTTGATGAACTAGTGGAGGATAAAGGAGTCAAAGTTTTGATTGATCCAAGAGTACTTATGCATGTCATTGGGACTCAGATGGACTTTGTGGAGAATAGACTGAAGTAAGAAAATGTCTCTGCCTAAATTGACTTTCAAAATGCCCATACGAAGTCTATTTGTCTAGAAATAATGTAGAAGCCATGCACCGTATTTTTATTATCCTTGAAAGCAACAAAGTAAATTTCCTTTCATAAAGAAATCGATGTTTATATGAATTATTTTTGTTAATTTTCTTTACAGGTCAGAATTCATATTCATCAATCCAAATTCTAAGGGAGAATGTGGCTGCGGAGAATCATTCAAAACATAATCATACTTACAAAGGGCTTAGCTATCTTTCTTAACTATTATTTTTAGGTACTCAAAATTTTCTTGGGGGCCCGTACACAATATTTATGTATGTTACTCTCATGGAAGGAAAGCAAAGGTAATATTCAGCAGGTTATTGTTTAGAGAGATCTGTTACCTTCTGGAGCAGATTTTGGCACAGTTGAAGAAAGGGTGGTCTTATCTTCACCCACTAGCTTTAATGTTCGTTTATTAGATTTTGGACTTACGACCTAGACAATTTGTTTTGAGCTTAAATGACAGAACTAATGTCTTGGAAAAGAAAAAAGCCAGTCACATCTGAAATTGAGTTTAGAGGAAATGCCCTAAGAATCGATGGGCTTTTGTACAAAATTCTGTCAGAGCAGGTAAACCGTAAAACAATATATGTAAAACCAAAATTTCAAGCGACAATTTCTAATTCAAAAGAAAAATGAGTGAAATGTAAGGTTAATTTTTTTAACATAATCTCTATACAAAGCTGTTATTATCATATTAATCTTTATAGAGAGTATCAGTAATTATATAATGTCTAAGCTTATGTAATCTGATGCATTTGATATCAAGTTTTAAGAATGAACTTTTGCCCACCCTCTCACTGGTCTTTTATCTCTGAGGGGTTGTTTCATTGAACTAGCAGCCACCCTTTTTTCGGAAACGTGGAAATGTTTCGGTCCGCATTCTGAGCCATTAGAAGGCTAGTAGTTCAGTGATAAGACCCACAGTGCCTTGAGAGGTCCTTGGTTCAAAGTCCTGGCTACTTAGAATATTCATCATGGTGTAAGATGCTGCTAGTGGAAATGTTTCTGTCCACATTCTGAGCTATATAGAAGGCTAGTAGCTCAGTGATAAAGAGCCTCAGTGCCTTGGGAGGTCCTTGGTTCAAAGTCCTAGCTGCTTGGAAAATTCATCATGGTGTAAGATGCTGCTAGTGGAAATGTTTCTGTCCACATTCTGAGCTATAGAGTAGGCTAGTAGTTCAGTGATACGAGTCTAAGCTCCTTGGGCGGTCCTTGGTTCAAAGTCCTAGCTGCTTAGAAAATTCATCATGGTGTAAGAGCTAGACTAGTAGCATCAAACATAGAAACGGGGCTTGACGGGGAATTGAATCTATTGACATGTTTAGATGGGACTACTACCTTAATGGTTCACATGGAGGTTCTAGGTTGCCCTGGTTTGTAGTGTCTCTAGTTGAGATATTAGCTTGCTTCACAAATTCTCAAAAAGTAGATAACAAACCCAAACATTTTTTGATCATTGAGATCCTAATGTGGGCAAGATGAGAGCATATGATAGCCAAGGTGTGAATAATAAACAATTTATTTCACTCATTAGCAACAAGTTGCACAATATACAATTCATGTAAAATTGAAAAATAAATATATTGATTTTGGTGGTAAGCCTTTGAGAGCAAAGCATGCAACTATCAAATGAATAAGAGTGCAAATCTTGGCTGTTATGCCATCTAATCGTTTTTACAGTGCCAATGCAAATATTAACAAGGGGTTTGATGACGAACCTTCTAGAATCCACTAACAATATCAATGCAACTACTATTTGGTGGCTCTACCTTCCAAGATTATCATAGGTACACCAATGAATAATGTTGGGGTATCCCATACTACATTGCGGTTCACATGCATTTCTTTGATCGTTTGCACTAGTAAGTATCTCATACTACTTGCAATCATTACCAGATGCACATACAATCATCAATAAGATTTCTACAACCCACTGAACCATTGAGTTAGTGGATTCCAATGTCCATCACCCCTAGGCCACTAGTGACAAGTCTGTCCACCTAGGAAGGAGCAACATCCAACATATACCACATAGAGGCCTTGGTGATATTGTCAACTAACCCCTTTACAATATGGATAACACTAAACATTGATCACTTCCATGCCATCGATGATTGCTTGCTAACCCTCTAGATACAACAAATAACTCTAGTTTTCATTATTGACACGGTGGGGATAATAACTAGCTCAACTACTCCAATATCACATTTAGGATGCCCCCTGACAATCTTTCACCTTTGTGATACAGGTGAATGTTGGTTAATCCATAAGATTGAAAAGTAGTCAATGACATGGTTCAATGACAACCTGCTAATTTCTCTTGTATCAGACTCAAATATGACCTGTGCGGGTCTTATAGCCATATACACTTAGTCTAGACATCACAAGGGTTCACAAGTATTGGTTAAGTGGGCCTAGATATGCATATTACAATCAAGTGATTCATGAGCCTATACATAGTCTTATAAGTGGAGTTAAATTTTACAAACACATAAGAATCACATTGAACCCATATGAGATGGTTTCTACTCAACATGTACACATAAACAAATACCAACTTATAAAGTAATCAAACCTACTCATTTTATTCAAATATTTGATCAGAACACTTACTCAAAAACACATTCTTTATTAGAAAGATAAATGGAAAAATATCCAACTTTACTCAATAATACTTATAGTTTTTGCTTAAAGATGGCATAGGAAATCTTAATGAATGTCATCCCAAATTCAACCCAAAATTAGTTAGATAGCTACAACAACTAAACCATCCCTAGTAAATAAGAATACTCATTGTTCATCTCATTAGATCATATTAGTATAATTTTACATCATTACTAGATATGAGTTATCAAGTTTTTTTAATTCATTTTGTGTGCATGAAAATTTGAGCCTAATACAATAAATCACAACAACATTAACCTACTCTACTCACAACACAAGCAACACTTAGATTAAGCATAAGGGTTAGTAAAACATGACGAAAATATGAAATATTTTATTGATACCAACTCTTGTTGCACCAATATGAGGTGGTTGTGCCCATGGATGGTTGGATGTGAGCAATCCTGATAGCATTACAAGGTTACATTCAAGTAGTTGATTGATAAAATGACTTGGGTTGAATGGATGATTGGGATGCATACTTGAAAGATCAATCACTCATATTGATTGAGAGCCATGAAGAGATGAGAGGCCAAGTGTCCTCATTTGGTTGGAGGAGATGGAGGGAGAGAGATTAAGGGGGGAAATCAATGATGGAGATTCTCCTTGGAGGAAGTGGATGAACAAGATAGAGGAGGGTAATTGGAAGTACCGTAGAGGAATTTAAAATTAGATTGAGATTATGGGCACGGACTTGACCAACGTGACATGGTACTAAGGCCATGCCACATGTACAAAGGCCCATGCCTTGTATACATAAATTCCATGCTTTTGTACACATTGGAGGATGTGGAGGGTTTAGGAGGATTCGACCAAGTTTATGGATGTGCAAGTGGATGATTAGGGGATTAAGTGGGTTAGCCCACTTAATAAAGTGGAGGAAATATGAAAAATTAAATAAAAACATCTATTTAATTTTTGGGATGAGGATGGAGGGGTTTAAAAAAATAATTTGATTTATTTTTCTAACGTGGAACATAGAGAAGGGTGGATAAATGATTTAGACTATAAATAAGGTGTGGGTGAATAATGATGAATAGTGATTCTATTAATTAAATAATAAAATATTATTTAATTAATAAAAGAATGAAAATTGAATAATTAGCATTGTATTCAATCAATTATAGAGAAAATAGTTAGGTAATGACGATGGTCAATTATAGGTGTTTACACTTCTCTCTACTTTGAAGTGATTTTATGAAGTATCATTTCAAAAAAGATTGAAACGTAACACTTAGAAAAAGATGGTTAGATTAGGGAAGATGCTCTAGTCATTTAAATAAGTGACTAGGAGGAATGATGATGAGAGTGGAGATGAAGATGAGGATGCCTCCTCAAGAGAACAAGCAAGTTTGGGAAAACACAAGTGTGCTTTTGAAATGGATGAGAGGATACAAAGTAGATGGAGGGAAGAGGATGCAATATGATGAATAGAAGAGAGTAAGGGATAGGTGAGGAAGAGATAATGACAGAAGAGGGATGGATGAAATGCATGATTATGTTGCATTGGATTGAACACTCTTGATTTGATATAGCATTAGACATTATGTACCAAGGTATAAGGAATTGGGGTGACAATGTGTCTCGCACATAGAAAAATAAGTCACAAGAAACCATATCCGTATAGCACCATAATATGGAAGACTATGATACCGTTGGAAATATTATCATTGATATCAAAGGCGATATCAAAGGATGACTAATCGCTTCATTCAAGGGTAGATCACATTATTTCAAGGTGATAAAATACATGTTTATAATTCCTATGTTGGCCGACCTTCCTCTACCTTGGTGCTCACTTTGCACATTGCAAAATAATAATAAAATTAATACTCATGTTGTTGGCTAAATTCCTCCTCTTTGACACCTTTCTTGGGTGAATTTAAATATTTTAAATACTGTATTATGTCAAACCCTGACTAACCTCCTTTTGGTGAAGTGCATGATTTGGATATAAATACAAGTTAGTTTGGAGGTTAGAAATGTTGGCAACACAAGGGCAGCCAACTGAGGGGGCGAGGGGGAGGGTGAATCAGTTGTCACAAAATTTCAGACACATCAGATTAACACATAACACCAAGATTTTTATGTGGAAACCCTATTAGGGGAAAAACTACGGTGGAGATCAGTCCATAAGTTTATACTCTATTAAAAGTATAAGAAGATTAAATGGGGAATGCACATGCATTCAGGCACACTGCCTAGAGCTCACTGCTTAAATACAAAGGAAGACTCACTATCTTACATAAACATTCAGATTAAATCCATCTGAAGAATTTGAACTAAGAAAGTAGCATCTGCTAATGCCTGAGTATAGTTCCGGTTAAGCACACAAACATTTCTTCACTCTTCTTCACACTCTGCTCTGTTGACTTCTTAGTTGTCTTTGGTTGTCCTTGATGACAAAATCAGTTGGCATGCTCTTTGGTATCTCAGACAATCATTCAGAGGCTCTGTTTTTGGTATTCATGTTCATCATGATTCAAGTTTTTCATGTTGATATTACTCATGTGGCTTCTGGTTCAGATTTATGAATGCAATATATTTTCATATGGTTATGGTTACTGACAGTGTGTTAAAGCATGATTACAGGTCACTCAAGGTGATCATGCAACAGGTTCAGGATATTCAGTTTGACAGGTTGGCCCTTCTTTATTGCACGACAGGTATATTATTTCAATTGCTCATTATCAGTTTGATTTTGGCATCATTGGTTGATCTTGGCATTATTGACAAGATTCATTTGATTATGTCTTCATGACATATTTTCATTCTATTGATCTTCACGACTGACTCATATTTCTTTAATTTCAATGGTTATGATACATTATTTGATACATGGCATAGTGGGTTGGAATTATATTAATGTTCTCTTTGGCATTCAAGATTGATATTTCATTTGGCATCATATGTTAAAAGAGACATCATTAATAAGGAAGAATCAACATTATAAGGTGATTAAGAATTAAAGGAAATTGAGGTTTGGTATGTAAACCCTATCGGGTTTCTTTGAACTATATTATTGTTGAATTTGAGGAACGTATCCTATCTACTTGCCTTTATAAAGTCATATGGAATTTATTAAAAGTTGGTATTAGTTCATATGGCAACTTGGTTAAATTGTTTGTCATTGGGTTTCATTGCAAATTCATTTAGCAAAGAAAGTTGACATTGTCTAAAGTCACATGGTAGTGACATCGATAGCTTTTTGATTGATATTGATATCATGGATAAAGGAATTGACTTCATTTAAAAGTCATATTATCATCGACATCTTTTAAAAGGCGTTTTTAAGCCATCTTATATCATAATCTTTGTCGGCTTTTTGAGGTTCTTTGTTTTGACTTTGGGTAAAGTTATTTGGAGTCTATCCTTGGCAGCGACCATGAAAGCAATAATCAATAAGATTATTGTGTCGGCATAGTGAATACCCTTGACCGCGGACTTGAAAATTTATGATGGCTTGATAATTATTATGTCTTTGTTTCCTTGGACCTTAGTGTTTTATCAATTTTTTTAAAGGCATCGAATGTCATGAAGAAAGTTTAGGGAAAATTTCGTTTGTGCTTCACTTTGTATTAAGGGTTTGGTAACCCTAATCGCCGCCATGAGCTTGGTCTCTTCTCCTCTGCTCTCTGCTCTCTGCTCTCTATCTGCCATCACTCTGTGTTACTAATATCAGCTCATTATGAGAGCTCGGCCTGCATATGCATTTTTTTCTCAGAGCATGGAATGCTATCGGTTGTGTTCCTTCAAGGAAAGTCGATTGGAGTTACGAATCTGGGCAACTATGATGACAAGCATCGAATCAACCTAGTATTTATATGATTTCCTTGTAGCATAAATAGGTATTGTTCTTCTTTGCTTGAAGAAAGTTTTCTAAATTCAAAATGGAAAGGCAGTTACAGTTTTATGTTCGAATCTGAAAATGCACAAATGGGTTGTTAATTTTTTGACAGCAAAGCTGTAGCAAAGCTAAATAGATTTCATTTACATTTCATTTCCTCATTGTGGGTATTCTGAAAAAGTTGTTTATTTTGAGTACAAGGTTCATAATAATATGAGATTGGTTACATTGCATGACAGGCTTTTGCTATGATAGTTATTTTGTTTTATCAGTTTGGTAAAATGTGTGAAAGAAAAAAAGGAAAATGCTTTGGTAATTTTTTTTTTCCACCTGTCACGTTTATGGGGTTTCTGAAATCAGATCTAGTGTGGGTATTATTGTTCAATCAAATCACTTCGAAGCTGAAAGTGATATTACTGGTGCATATTTTTGTTCTCTCCTTGTAATAGCTGATTCTATTGGTGCAGGTTCCACCCTTCATGGCCTTTGAAGGGTTCTAAGTCATTTTCTTAAAATACATTTTTCTATGAAATCTCTTCAACAATTTGTTAGATGAAATCATTTTTATGATGCTTACTTCACTGTATTTGTGGTATTCTTGGCACATATTCGACAAAATATTTGTCTTATACACATACCTCTGTTGAAGGTTCAAGTGACAAAACATATACATTTTGTAAAGAGAGAGACATTCAGTGATTGAACAATAGTTGTATTATCTATTCCTGAGAGACATATGTGATAATTCTAAAATTGCAAATCTGAAACACAATGTAGAGATATAAGCTTTCCTTTTGATATGTCTAGTATTTTGAGGGTTCAATAGAGAACCTTTAGGATATTAGGGGTATTGGAATGTAAAGCTCTTAGAGAGAAAAATAATTGAAACAAAGAGATTCTCTGATATTATTTATTATACTGAAACAAAAGAGGGGTTGGTGCTCCTTGAAATTGGTGTTTCAAAATGAGGGCTTGGTGATCCTTGAGTTGGTGCTTAGAAATTAGCCTATAAGGCATTGTTAACAGTGGTTTTCAAATAAGAGCCAGAAAGGAAATATTTTAAGGAGTGGTTTTTCTACCCCAGGAGGGTTTTTCACTTAGCAAATCTTGTGTCTCATTGTTCATTTGTGGTTTCACTGCTTTACTGTGTCAATGCTGTATTGTTTATTGTTCAACTATTACATTTCTCATTTCAGTTTATGAATGATTGCATGCAACTCATGAATGTACTTGTCATTGAAATGTTGAGAATAAATTTACATGCTATGGTTTAATTTTTGAAAAGAGTAAAATATGTTAAGACATTGATTCACCCCCCCTCTCAGTATCATTTTCACTCCAACATGCTTTTCCTTCGAATGATCTGAACCTTATTTGCACATAACACTCACACACTTCACACTTACACACCTTATGTGTTAGAGTAATAAGTTATTTCACTTAATTAATTTAATCATATTGGTTAATTAATTAAGTCACTCATTACTTTAAAATTACTAGCTAAACTTAGGCACATTAATAATTAATTAATTATTAAGTGTGCACACTAGGGTTTCTTTTAGGTTTTGATCTCATTTCTTAAGGATTGATCTTATTGTAATTATTCATTCTCTACGACGACATATTCAATGCAGCAGTTGTTCACATAATGCATATTTGATGTGTTATCAGATTTGAGTTGTTGAGCAATAATATCTTGCTTATTTCTTCATAGTGTGATAGGTTTATCATTGCAGGTGATTCTTGGAGCTGTGGGATTACATACATCTAGTCTAACATTATGCATGCCTCAAATGAGATAAACAATCGCTCATATATATTCACAACAAGAAATTACATCGCTTCATGTTGGCTTCAAAATAATAGAATGAAATGCAAACTGTCGGCCCAAAACAATAAAGATTATTAATGTGAATCAACCAAGGTTGGACACAACATATTAGAGACCCAAAATAATGTCCTCGAACATTAATCACCTTCAAATATTCTTCCTCGAAGATCCACAACACGCTACAATCACCCTGTCGACCATGAAAATGAAAAACATGAACATGCAAGAGAAAATATCGGATCACAAGTACAATGATCAATGCGGATGTGCAAAAAGGATAGAAAACGATCTAGAAACATCCACAAACATCACAGGAACATACACAACAACTTAGATTACTAGAATCACATTATCTTCGTCCATGAACACCAACTTTAGTAACAAAATAACCGTCGGAACACATAAACTTATAACTTACTCAAATCTTCACATGAACCTCTGAAAATTTCAGAGTATAAACTACATACACCTGCAAACAAACCATTTGATACACAACTTCTCACCACCAACATATTGAACTTTCCATCACACTGATCTTCATTGCTTTACAGACAACCTGTAACATATTTTATTATAATTTTCTCAATATCCTCGACATATATAGTCTTAAAAGACATTAATGTTAATAGTTTTGACATCAATGACAACCACATATCAGCAACACAACCACAAAATCCAACAATCTCCCCCTTTAGAATTGATGGAAACACATGATGTGAAAAACACCATCAACGCAACTAACTCCAACACTTACTCCCCCTTAGGTTTTGACTCTTCTCTCAGTTAATTCTTCAAGAGTTCTTCACATTTCTCTTCTCCCCCTTTGACATCAATGACAAATACACACAAGGTCTGAACCACATACTTGAATGATCTGTCTACTCCCCTTGAGTAGCAACCACCACAACATCAATTCGAAACAAGCTATGTCTATGAAATGCTCGGTCTGATACAATGTATTGAATCTTAGTTTTGATTAGGAGGGGTAATCACCCCTAACTTCCCTTTGAGATACTCAAATGTATCCTTAGGCAATGGCTTAGTAAATATGTTTACAATCTGTTCCTTAGTAGGCACATACTCCAGTCTGACTTCCTTATCACTCACTTTGTCTCTCAAAAAGTGGTATTTGATAGATGTATGCTTGGTCTTTGAATGCAGCACCAGATTCTTAGAAATGTTAATTGCAATTGAATTATCACAGAATATGGCAATAGGTTCATCATACACAACTCTGATATCTTTCAACATCTGCTTCATCCACAATACTTGAGTACAATTGTTAGCAACAACAATGTATTTTGCCTCAGCAATAGACAAAGTAATGACATTCTGCTTTTTACTTATCCATAAAATCAACTTCTTTCCCAAGAAAAATACACCACCACTACTAATTTTCCTGTCATTTACATCTCCTGCCCAATCAAAATCAGTAAAGGCACTCAAGGTAAGATCATCATCCTTAGGATACCATAGGCCAAAATCAACTATTCCTTTCAAGTATTTGAAAATTCTCTTCACAACAGTCACATGAGATTCCTTAGGATCGGCTTAAAATCTTGCAACAATACATACAACATTCATGATATCAGGCCTAGTTTGAGTCAAATAAAACAATCCACCAATCATTGATCTGTATCTAGTATGATTTTCCTTCAGAGAATCATCATCTGTTGTCAACTTACATCCAGTCACCATGGGTGTACCGACTGGCTTTGAATCTTCCATACCAAATTTCTTTAATATTTCTCTCACATACTTGGACTGAGATATACAGATCCCATTATCTAATTGAGTAATTTGCAATCCCAAAAGGAATTTCAAATCTCCAATCATTGACATCTCAAACTCATTCTGCATCTCATCAACAAACTTCATGCACAAACCATCATCTCCTCCAAAAATGATATCATCAACAAAGACTTTCACAAACAAATCTTTATCGTCATCAATCTTGAAATACATATTACTATCAACAATACCTTTGTTAAATCCAAGCTTCAAAAAATACTTGTCCAATCTGGCATACTAGGCTCTAGGGGCTTGCTTGATTCCATACAATGCATTCTTTAACCGATAAACCATATCTCCCCGATCAGTCAATTGAAATCCATTCGGTTGCTCAATATACACCTCTTTATCCAATTCGTCATTTAGAAATGCTGACTTGACATCCATTTGATAAAATTTGTAGTTTTTGTAAATTTTATCCTAGTTTGGACACCTTTATTCTTATCACCTATAATCTGATTTTTTGAATGATTTAATCTCACATACCTTGGAGTCTTATGATGTTCTTGAACTTCAGGCTCTTGTGATATGTCTTCTGCACTTTCACTAGTTTCTCCTTCTTCTTGATTTTCCTGATTCACCAAATTGATTTGCACTTGATTCACCAGAATCATATCCACAAGTTATAAATGGTCTAGCAATGTCTTCATCAACCTTCAAATTAGCACTTTCAACCATTTTTCTCAATCTCTTGTTGTAGCACCGATAGGCTTTACTCTTAGTAGAATAACCAAGAAAAATTCCTTCATCACTCCTAGCATCAAACTTTCTATATCTTCATCTCTTCTGATATAGAATTTAATTCCAAATATTTTGAAGTATCTAATAGTAGGCTTATGACCAATCCATAGCTCAAAAGGAGTCCTACCAGTATCACCTTTGATCTGTACCTGGTTGAAGATATAAACAATAGTACTCACAACTTCTCTCTAGTAGATATGAGGAACATTTCCTTCCAAAATCATAGTCCCAGAAGCATCTAGAACTGTCTTGTTCTTCCTTTCCACAAATCCATTTTGTTGAGGGGTCCGTGGTGCAGATAATTGTCTCTTTATCCCATGTTCCTCACAAAAAGAATTAAACTCACCAGAAGTGAATTCACCACCTCTATCTGATCTCAGACACTTAATCTTCAGACTTGTCTCTGTCTCAACCATAGCTTTAAAGATATTTAACTTCTCTAGAGCTTCAGATTTATCCCTTAAGAAAGTGACCCACATCAATCTAGAATAATCATCAATGAGTAACATGAAATACCTATCTCCTTGTAAACTTCTGATTCTAGCGGGACCACACAAGTCAGTATGCACAAGTTCCAATATTCCATTTGAACAATACTATTTTGTTTTGAAGGAAAATCTAGTTTGCTTTCCTAACTGACATTCCTTACATATAGAATTAGTATGCTTTACCAACTTAGGAAGATATCTCACTGCCTAATAAGAACTTATCTTGATAATATTGTCAAAGTTTTTCATGACACATTCTTCTGTGTCACAACCAACTTTCATCAACTTGAGCAATCAGACAAATTTTACTAGCAACATTCAAATGAACGATGTTACCTTTTATTTTTGTACCAGAAGAAATCACATTCCCAAAAATTCCCTATATTCTACACTTTCCATCCTTGAATTGAAGATTGTATCCCTTATCAACCATCTGTCCAACACTCAAAATATTATGCTTCAAACCTTCAACATAAAGAACATCATCGGTATTATGCTTACCATCAAAAGAAATACATCCTTTACCATAGATTATACCACCATTGTTATCACCAGATCTTACAACACCACTATCATACTTTTCCAGGCTTACAAATTTGCTTTTATCACCTGTCATGTGATGTGAACATCCACTATCAATTACCAATTCATCCTTCTCTTCAACTCGAGCAGCTAGGGCTTTCTCCACATTTGTACAACTAGCAGATTCAGTAGACACATGCTTATTTTATTTGATAGCAATAAACATAATTTCATCTTCACTTACATTCCCTTTGTCAGATTCATCATCTGTCACACCATTGGCAACATAATAAAACTTATTTTGAAATTTAGGCTTGTAAGGTCTTGGCTTAGGAACTCTTTCTAGACACCTTGATGCAAAATGATCTATCTTATATCAAGAAAAAACATTTAATAGGAAACTTTCCTTTATACTTACGTTCTCCTCTAGCTTCCCTTTTGACAATAAGTGCTTCAAGATAATTTTGTTCTCTTTCTTCTTCTTCAATCTATCTCATTTCTTCCTAATATTTGAATACCTTTCTAGAAGAATTTTCACCTGGATCATATCTTTGCTTGTTTCTCCCAAAAGTAGTAGCTTTAAATGCAAATTCTATCTTAGGAAGGGCATCGCCGAATTCACTCAACTCAAAAGCAATAAGTTTACCAATTAACATATCTCTGGTTACATTTGTCACAATCCAGAGCTCATCAATAATTGTAGCTTTAACTTTGTATGCAATAGGAAAGGATCTAAGCACTTTAGCAACAATCTCTGATTCATCTAACTATCCACTAGCACATCTGATACCACACACAAGTTCATTCACTCTTTGCATGAAAGTAGTAATATTCTCATCATCACCCATCTTCAAAATTTCATATTTTCCTTTCAGACTTTGTAGCTTAGCAATCTTCACATTAGCATCACCTTCATACAAGGTTTCCATTTTTTCTAGATCTCATAAGCAGTCTTTAGATCCATAACATTTGTTATCTCAGAATCATTCAAAGCACTCAACAATGCTTCCTTAGCTCTGATATTATATTTAGCATCCCTAATCTCAACAGTAGTAGTAGGACCATTCTGAGGAATAACATACCTATTACTTGTAATGTTCTAGTAGGATTCACCAATGCATCTCAAATGACACTCCATTCGAGTCTTCCATAGAGAATAATTTTTTCCATCAAATCTCTGACTATCCTTCTTATATGTTGCCATCCTAGATCACCTCAAGCTGTTAAAATTCTTCCAAGGAACTTGCTCTGATACAAATTATTGGCAACACAAGGGAAAACAACTGAGAGGGGGGGGGAGGGGGGTGTTGAATCAATTGTAACATAATTTTAGAATTATTAAAATTATTTAACCCTTATTCTCAGATCTGATAAATAACCATGAAAGCATAAATCAACAACACATCAGATGAACACATAACACCAATTTTTTTTACGTGAAAACCCTGTTAGGGGAAAAACCATGGTGGAGATCAGCCCACAAGTTTATACTCTGTTAAAAGTATAAGAAGATTAAATGAGGAATGCACATGCATTCAAACACATTGCCTAGAGATCACTGCTCAAATACAAAGGAAGACTCGCTGTCTTACAAAAAAATTCAGATTAAATCCATCTGAAGAATTTGAACTGAGAAAGTAACATCTGCTAATGCTTGAGTACAGTTTCGGTTAAGCACATGAACACTTCTTCACTCTTGTTCACACTCTGCTTTGCCTTCAAATGATCTGAACCTTATTTGCACATAACACTCACACACTTCACACTTACACACCTTATGCATGCCTCAAATGAGATAAACAATCGCTCATATATATCCGCAACAAGAAAATACATCACTTCATGCTGACTTCAAAATAATAGAACGAATTGAAATTTGTCGGCCCAAAACAATAAAGATTATTAATGTGAATCAACCAAGGTCAGCCACAACATATTAAAAACTCAAAATAATGTCCTCGAACATAAAACACCTTCAAATATTCTTCCTCGAAGATCCACAACACACTACAATCACCCTATCGGCTATGAACATGAAAAACATGAACACACAAGAGAAAATCTCGGATCGCGAGCACAATGATCAATGCAGATGTGCAACAAAGATAGAAAATGATCTATAAATATCCACAAACATAACAAGAATATATACAACTCAAATTACCAGAATCAAATTATCTTCTTCCATGAACACTAGCTTTAATAACAGAATAACTGTCGAAACACATAAAACTATAACTTGCTCAAATCTCCATGCGAACCTATGGAACTTTCAGAGTACAAACTACATACAACTACAAATAAACCCTTTGATACACAACTTCACACCACCAACATACTCAAATTTCCATCACACTGATCTTCACTACTTCACAGACAACCTATAACATATTTTATTACAATTTTTTCAATATCCACATAGACAGTCTTAAAAGACATTAATGCTAATAGTGTTGACATCAATGACAACCACACATCAACAACACAACCAAAACATCCAACAAGAAAAAAAGTTCTTTAATGTAAAATTATTCCTTTTAAGAGTAGACATTAGGAGAAGAAGAGAAGATTTAAGAAGAAGAGCAAATTTATAGCAAACTTAAAGGAGATTTATGACATACTTTCGAGGAGATTTATGGCAACTTCATAACAAACTTTCAAGGAGATTTATGGTAGATTTATACTCGATTTTATGAAGTAGAATCTCATGCTTTAAAGAAGCAATATCAAGAAGATGAAAGCTTTGTTGTATTAGAGGTTGGTGCCTCTCTATAGAAGAGATTGGTGTCTCTTGTTGGGTTGGTGCTTAGTAACAAGGATTGGTGTCTCCAATGGGTTGGTGCCTACAAAGTTTGTAAGAGAATTTTATGTAAGCAATATTTTTTTGTGGTTTTCTCCTGAAAGGGTTTCCACGTAAATATTATGCTATTATTTGTTGATATTATGTATTTAAAGTTATTTTTGTTGTTAGTTTGAAAAAAGTAAATAAATTTCCTTATATTGATTTCCCCCTCTTAGTATAAGTGTGTTCTCATTAATTGGTATTAGATTTGGTTCCTTCAAAGTATAATTTAATCGCTAGAAGGAAGATCTTGAGAGTACACATGGCCTACCAAGAAGGATTCTCCTCCAATAGGGCTCCATTGTTTGATGGAAAAAACTATGATTTTTGGAGCATAAGGATGCACACCTAACTAATGACTCTTGGATTCAATATTTAATAATAAATAATGGATGGTTATATTGTTCCATCATCTCCACCAATAGATCAGGCTGAAAAGAAGGAAAGTAAGAATAATACATTGCATTCATAAAATATCTATGAAGGAGACAATAAGGTTATGAAATCCAAGCTCCAAAATCATAAAATACATTTCAAGAGCTTGAAGATGAAAGATGATAACATAGAAACCTATCTACTTTGTGTGGATGAAATTGTTAGCACTATTTAGAGGTCTTGGAGATAAGGTTTAGGATGCAATAATTGTGCAAAAAGTATTAAGGTCTCTTCATATAAGATTTGATGCCAAAGTCTTTGTTATCAAAGAAATGAAAGTTTTAGATAGCCTAACAATGGATGAGTTGCATAGGATACTCACTGCATATGAGATGACGACCAAAATGAAGATGCCTTAATGAGAGGAAACCTTCAAAGCTTCAAAGAAGATGAAGAATAAATACCCAAAACAAAGTGATAGCTCCAACAATAAATTTGAAGCAAAGGAAGCACACTTTGTGGGAAATATCAAGAAAGGATCTAGCAAATACAAAAATTACCCTTCAAATATTTTAATTGTGGTAAAATAGGTCAATTTTCTACTAAATTTCCACAAGTAGAAGATAATAATAGCGATGGTGAAGATGACCATCACATAAAGAAGGAAAGAAAAATTCATCAATACAAAAAGAGTTATAAACAAGGAAAATATGAGAGGAAGAATTTTTTTTGTAAGCATAAGAAGAGCCTATACTCCAAAGAAGATAATAGCTCATCCAAGGAGAGTGATGAAAGCATCTACGACAGTGATAGAGAATAAACTCTCTTCATGGAAATATAAGAAAAGAGTGATACCGTGGAAGATGAAGACAAAGGAAAAGAGAAGATGGGTGCATAAGAGGAAGAAATTGTTGAAATTGATGAAAAAGTGGATCTTGAAGAACTCATTTTGTGCCTTGAGTGAAATCAAGAAGCTTAAGAAAAGAATTTGAATAAAAAGTTACAACTATAGATATACAAAGAAGAGGATTGCGATTCAAGAGAAAAATGCTACAAAGCCTTGAAGAAGAAGAAATAATAATTATTAGCCTAAAGATTCAACTTCAAGAGGAAAAAAAGGATAAAAGAGGAAGTGAGATTTCAACTAAAGATAAAAGTAGAAGATTGCAAAAGGTTTGAATCCGAAATTTTTTCCTTGGGAAAGGAATTAGAAAAGACAACTACCTAGTTAAATATAATCATGGAGTTTGAAAAGAGCACCAAAATACTAGAGGACATTATCAATGCCCAAAGGTCACCATTCATCAAGATTGGTCTTGGATTTGAGGAAAATCAAAAGATTACCAAAGAAGATTCAAGTTCTAAAGCTACAAAATTACCAAGGAAAACAAATGAAGAAAAGCCTAAAGGCTATTCCAATGCACTTAAGATCCATACAATAGTGATAGCACAAAGAAGGAAGGAAATGATATCTCACAAAAGACCAACATCCCTTACAAGGTCAACAAGGAAAAAATTTAGAAGATCGTTCCCTCTAAGGCAGATCCACATGACCAAGTTCTAAAACTTCTTTGGTTTTTTTCTTTTCTGCAATCGATTTGGTCATAAAGAAATAGATTGTAGGGTACGCAAAAGAAATGATTTTGGATTCTTAAATAGTGTAGTATAAAAAATTGTACTCCCTTTTAGGTGAAAGTACAATTTCACGCTCTATTTGGAACCAACTTGAGTGACCTTCTCATTAATGCATTTACACACTCCCTAGGCCCTAGAATGTCCCCATCAACCTGGAAGAATGTGTCTACATCACCCTAAAAGACATTTCATCAACTTATATCATTAGATTAATGCCAACAAGTGCCTTGATTATGTAAAAGTCTCGCTTTTAAGGGACCCTACACATCCAAAGAAAGTTTTGCCAAGTGTGGAAGAGCTAAAATAGGGTGTTCTTGCACCCTAGTCCAACTTAATCCCTTAAAAAAAACACTTGATTTCTTGTGTTCATTGGTCTTTAATTTTGGAGATGACAATTTAAATATGGGCCTTGGGCATTAATTTAATCCCAAAAATTCAAATTTAAATATGTTGGACTAAACCTTAATTTTTCCTATGTTCCACTACATAAACATGAATTATTATTTCAAAATCAAGAAGGAGAATATTGAAGAAATTGCATTTCCAAAATACATTCAAATTTATAGGTTTTCAAGGATTTTTCAGATCTACTCAAGTTTACTATCAGTGATTGGAGTTTGATGCCGATAGGATATTTTGGAATATATGTTTGGAAAGTGCTCTTGGTCATTTTACACAACCTAATGACTTATTTTCAAAGTATTCTCATCTTCAAGCTTCAGATTACTTGTTGCCCAAAGTGAGGTATTATTTAGTTTCAAATTTTCCTAAGGGTATTTGAATTTCTCTTGGGTTGTACTCATCATTATCATTTAGGAATCCTCCTCTCACACAATTGAGTAGATTTTTATGCATTTTAGCTCATTGAAACCATAGACATACTTAAGGTTAGGAGCTGTAGACATCCAAATTTGATCACTTCCATATGATTAAATCGCCTACCATATTCATCTATTTAATTTAGTCATTTGAGCTATTTGGATTAAAAATTTTAATTCCTCTTTCTCTCTCTCCTTGTCACATTCTCCATAACCATCTTCTAATCTAGATTAAATTAATTAATCTGTGATTAGGATGTGCACCACTTAATCAAGATTAGTGTCACATCCTCCATAATCTCCCACTTGCCTCTAATCTCTCATTAATTATCCTAATTTTGTGTTTTCACAACCTTAATCAAAATCATTAGCCACATTTGACTTACCTTTTCTGGTCAACCTTTCCACTTGCCTTTTTTGGCCTTGACTCTCTTTCCCATATGAATTTTTAATTCACATTTATTCACCCAAGGCTCCTCTCTTCCCCATGTGAATTTTTAATTCAATTTTATCCTTCCAAGGTCTTCCTCATCGCCATGTAAGGTTCTAGAAGGCTTGACTTGTCACTTTACATGTGCCAAGGACTTCTAGAACCTTGGACTTGTCAAATCACCCACATGTGACAAATCTCCAGTTTTTTGGAGACCTTTTATTATCCACTAGATTCTTCCAATCATTGTGAATGTTTAATTCACTTTTATTCCTCCAAGGAATCTTCTCATCCCCCAAGATACTTGTCCTTCTTCCACCTCATGTACTTCTCTTCCACCTCATTTCCACATCATTCCACCCTAAGACATCTCACATTCCACATGTCAAGATGTGAGGGCTTGTGAGTCCTCAACTCACCATAGCCCTTCATCTTGATCTTGTTGGATCAATCTCAACCGTTGAATTCTCTAGAGAATTTTAATTATCCTATAAATACTCCCTCATTTCTCTCATTTTAGAGATCAAGTCTTTTGCTACCGAACTCATGCCAAAACGTCATTTGCATTATTTTAGTTTTATCCATAGCATTTCATCAATCCATCTTGCATCTTGCATCCATTTCACTCCATTGTCATCCAAGGAGCACACAAATCTTCAAGGATTAAAGGGCCAACCAAGGAAGGGAACATTTGAAGGTATAATCAACAATCAATTTGTTTTATCTTACTTTCATGTTCACCATTTCTTAGACTAGTCATTGAGGTGCCTTTTAATTATGTTATTTCCTCTTATTGTATCATTTTAGCATCTCACATCAGGACTTAGCAATTTAATAAGATCACATTTCTGGCACGCCCGGTGGGACCCACAAAAGGGTCTCTTTCTTTTACGTTTGTTGTTGTTTAACTTGTTTGTAGGTTCAGATCACAGAGGGGCAGATTTTCCCTATAGAGGGCTGGATACGCCCTCCTGAGTGCTGCAGAGGGGTGAACGCACCCTCACGATTTGACGTTTCTAACAATTTTTACTGCAGAAGTGCGGATATGCCCTCATGATCTGATGTTTCTGACAGTTTTTACTACATAAGTCCGGATACGCCCCCACGTTCTGACGTTTTTGCTAATTGTTTTACTGCAGAAGTGTGGATACGCCCCCGCATTCTGACATTTTTTTTAACTATTTTACTGCAGAAGTGCGGATACGCCCCCGTGTTTTGATGTTTTTGCTAACTGTTTTACTGCAAAAGTGCGGATATGCCCTCGCGTTCCAACATTTTTACTAACTATTTTTCTGCAGAAGTGCGGTTACGCCCCCGCGTTTCAACGTTTTTGCTAACTATTTTTCCGCAGAAGTGCGGATACGCCCCCGTGTTCTGACGTTTTCGCTAACTATTTTATGTAGAAGTGCGGATACACCCCTGTGTTTCGACGTTTTTGCTAATTATTTTCTATAGAAATGCGAATATGCCTTCGTGTTTCGATGTTTTTGCTAACTATATTTTTGCAAAAGTGCGGATACGCCCCCGTGTTCTGATGTTTTTGACAGTTTTTTGCAGAGGGGCGGATACGCCCTCCTATTCTAGCATTTTTCACAGCTAACATTTGTTTGCAAGGCTTTTATTTCATTCAAATTTTAAAGTTTTCCTTACTGCTTTATCTATTCACTTAGTATAAGTAGGGGAAAGTAATATTTGCTGCTTGCTATGTCCTTTTTATTTGTGTTACTCTAAGGGGGCATTAGTTTGTTTTCACCTTCCCCTTTGCACTTTGTGTGGATCCGAGGGGGGGGGGTAGCTGGAAACAATTAGTGTCTTCTTCTTAGCGGGACCTGCTTGGGGATTTCATCACCCCAAGGGATGATCCCAACCACGCGTATCGACGGGGTATATAAAGGGGGGAGAGCCAAAGCTGTACCCCAATCCAATTGTGTTGTAATTGGTGGAACGTCGAAGCTAGGGTGATACCTAGATAGACGTGAAGAGTTGGTCCAAGCCTTTCAATATCTCGCTGGGGTTCCTGACTCACGCTTGTGGCTGACTGGTGTTCACGGTTGTGCCTCACGTACCGAGCATATATCGAGGACTCCTTAGAAACCTTGTTCATCCTAGAGTAAGACCTTTACTGGCCATACCCCTTAATACTAATCATAGGATTGTGCTTGTTCAAAGTGTCTTTTTGTGAAAAACTAGTAAATTTTGATAAGTTAAACCTTCATTGAGTCATTTCAAGTCCTTGCCATAATCCATCATTCCAAACCAAGTCACTGTTTTCCTGTAGAGGGGCGGATTCGCCCCCCTATTTCAACACTTTTCACTGTAGAAGTGCGGATATGCCTCCTTGTTTCAACACTTTTCACTGCAGAAGTGCGGATATGCCCCTCTATTTCAACATTTTTCACTGCAGAAGTGCGGATATGCCCCCTTGTTTTGACATTTTTGCCAATTTTTTATTGTAGAAGTGTGGATACGCTCCCCTATTTTGACATTTTTGCTAGTTTTTTATTGTAGAAGTGCAGATACACCCTCTTGATCCATTTTTTGACTACAGAAGGGCGGATACACCCTCCTAAACAGATAGTTACACCCATTTGACCATTCTAAATCTCCGTTTGAACTCCCAAAGTCTCCATTTGATCATCCTAAACACTCATCTAACCAATCCAAACATCCATTTGACCATTCCAAAACCCCATCTAACCTTTCTAAAATGTCCACTTACCACATTCACATTCATCATTCCACCATTTGGGATACCCATCTTACCATGTGACCTAAACATTTGCACTTTCCAAAAAGATCAATTCAACAACACATCTTCCATTTTCATCCATCATCATCTCTCAACATAAAATCCATTAAACCTTGTTTTAGGAGTTATCTCTCGAATTGACCAAGGCATTAAGTTTGATCATTATCCTACATATTAATTCTTGTCTTCAACCTAATCAATCCGCTTCTATCTTGAGGCGGATTTGTGTTGTAAGTCAACGTGATTGGCCCAAATGAATCCCCTTCCATCTCAAGGCAGATTAGGCGCCATGACCATTGATTTAATTCAATCAACCAATGTTATAAGTCACCTAGGGTGGTTTCCAAATAAGGTTTTAAGATCCCCTCCATCATCCAAATCATCCAATTGATACATCATCAATTGATCCCTCATCCAAATCATCAAATTGATCCAATCCAATCATCAAATTGATACATCATCAATTGATCCAACAATCCAATCCAATCCAAATCATCAAATTGATACATCATCAATTGATCTAAACAATCCAATCTATCAAAATCCAATTTATCCAATTGATCCAATCAAATACAATCTTATCCAATTGATCCAATCAAATCCAATCATCATCCAAATCATCCAATTGATACATCATCAATTGATCCAAACAATCCAATCATCAAATTGATACATCATCAATTGATCCAAACAAATTCAATCATAATCCAAATTATCCAATTGATACATCATCAATTGATCCAAATAATCCAATCCAATCTATCAAAATCCCATCATCCTAATCTGAGCTTTTATTCAATCCCAATCTGAGCTTTCATCCAATCCCCATATGAGCTTCCAATACATCCTATTTCTCTATCCATCATCTATTCTTTCCTTCTAATTTGTATCCATCATGAATCTTTATCCCCCTCTCACATGACCAATAATAGTAGTCAAGGGGAATCCTAATTATGTTGATGATGATAATGAAAATATTATTGATCATGAAGAGAGTTATATAGATCCCCTTGACGCTATCATTGCTAGCAAGCTCTCTCCAATCGCCTCCCAAAATCCCACTACTTCTCTGAAATATCCCACTATGCCTTCATCCACATCTAATAACGGTCCTTATGCTGCCCTTGACAAAGGATATCCAACATCCTCACCATCGAAATATTCATCATGTCCTCCATTTCAACCTCTATCCTACCCAACCTCCATATCCTCCTCTCCTTATCATCATCAACAATCCCAATACCTCTACCTTAATCCCACATCCCAATCTTCCCATCCTAATATAACACCCACACCTTCCTATCACAATCCCCCATTCCAATATTCCTCCTATCCTAATCCACCATCTCAATCCCCTTATCCTAATCCATCATCCCTATCATTCTATGCCAAC